>OX465095.1:28921144-29220941 GCA_949987625.1 Chalcis sispes | reverse complement strand
CCTCAGGCAGCACTCGAGAACCCACGTATTACGCAAAATACTACGGGGGAAGCATTACTACGGATCCACGTACTACGCAAATACTACGGGGAAAGCATTACTACGGACCTACGTACTACGCAAAACATTATTACGAAAATATTACTACGAGGAACTTTACTAAGGAACAAGTTACACTACTACAAGCAAACAAGGTATTATCACTACGAGCAGATCTTAAGCAACTACAAGGAAATTACTAGGAAGCAACTACGAACCAGCTACGCCAAACAGACTATTCAATTTTATAAATAAGAAGAAGACGACGAGAAGTCAACCACAGCAAGAGAGAGAGAGAGAGAGAGAGAAAGAGAGAGAGGACTGGACACCACTGCCTAATACCTTCAATAAAGAGAGTGAATTTTAATTATAAAATTGCTTTACATATTCTTTTCTCCACATCTATCTCAATCCTCCAGCAGAGTTTTTGGCCGAAAAGCGGCCGATTATTCTGAACCTAAGTCACTGTGGTAGGACCTCATCCAGAGTAGGGCTCGAGCCTGCTTCCGATTTAGAAAGAGAGGCTCTTGTGACTGCTCAATCCCGCACTACACACCTCTCCTAAGAACTCTCACGATTATCCTCTGCCAACCCAAGCCCATAAGCTTCACTGCTTAGGCTCAAAAACGGCAAAAATTGCAGTATTGACTAAAATCAGTCAAAAAGTAGCGCTACCGACGTTACACAATTAGTATATCACTTGCAAAGTCGAGTTTTAATTTTCCTAGAAAACTAGACTATTAATACACTATAAATTTATTAATTCGTATTGGTATTAAGATATTTTTACATACTGTTTTTTAAATCATTAAATTCTGATTCTATTGCTGCGGAGGTAGGTCTTGTAGAGCCATAACCAAACTTCGAAGCCATTACATCAGAAAACAATGAGAAATAGGGAAGTAAAGATTTTAATTTCTTAACTACAGCTGGACAATAATAGGCAATAATTTCTTCTGTTTATAATTCATTAAGGGCTTGCTCTTCACGTGTCCGTAATAAATTATTTACCTGTAAAAAAATATTCGTTTGAACCGAAAATTCGTCATCATTATCATCATCCTCATTATCATAGGCGTCTGCTTAATACTCTGTTACATCCAAATATTTGTCTTCAATACTGACTCCAATACTTGAATCTTCCAAAAATTTGTGATATTTCTATAGAATTACCACGAGCAATGTTACTATTTAAAGCCATTAAAAATATTGATTTTGCATGTTTCTCGATAGCTTCCGAAGTATTTTGATTACGTTAAGCTGCAATACTTCTGATGTAAAATTCTTTCAGTCTTCTGTGAACGTTACTCCAACATTTGCATCTAGCTATCATGTTCATGAAGTCATAAATATTTAGAAGTAGCATACTACATGAGATAGATGAATCTTTCCCTAATAGTAAACGGAAACAATGCGATAGCAAAATCGGAGAGAGTATTTCTTTTTGCAAAAGCTCGAGCTACTGCTCCTAATAAAGCTCTGTTGAAGTCAGTGATAACTTCTTTTGGTTATGAAAGATTATGAGCAGATGTGATCCTGAGAAATTTAAAAAGCCAGTAAAAGATAGCATTGGTATTTCGTACTGCCGATACTATTTGACAAACAGGAACATGTGTATGCTTACCAATTTTCGTAACGCACTGATGTAAAAAAAAAGAGAAGATAATTATCCATCTGGTAATTTAATTTTTTTCATTAACGAACCAGTTGGGTCAATAAACAAAGTATTATAATGCTTTTGTAATTTTGCAATTTGTTTATTAGAAAAGTAGTGTATACAAGAAGGATCTAAACCTATTAAACGAATAGAACCTTTCAACTTGGCATCATATTTTAAAATTTGCAAATTTTCGTGAAGGTTTGTCGATTCGACTCTAAGCATGTTATTTTGCCGTTCTCATTTTAAATTTCGTAGAGTGGAGATTTTAAAGAAGTGAGAAGGTTTTTCGTCACCATAATTCATCAGCTTCTCAGCTTCTTGTCAACGCCAAATTGATATAATAGTAATGTTTTACCTACTACTAATTCCTTTCCAACATCTACTCGTTTTGAACCTTTCAATTGTCGCTTGTTCTTATCATTAAAAAAAACATTATAATTTCGAAGATAGCATTCCATTAAAATAGGTTCATTATTTATAGGTTAATTAATTACATAACCTATGAATTTACAATCACACTCGGTACAAAATGCTTCTACTGTAATGGCATATCTAGAATCAGATATTTTTGAACGCTTAAACGTGTGACAGAGGCACCATGTCGTAGCCGAAATGACTACGTGCGCCCTGTAGGACTCGCACAAAAAAAAATAAAATATTTTTTAAACATTATTACATTCACTCCCTCACACTTTCTCACCCTCTCTCTCTCTCTCTCTATTTTTCTCTCTCTCTCTCACTCTCTCTCACCGCAGTGCACGCTCGCGCCGTTTCTCTCTCTCGCACACTCGGATATGCGGGAGTCTTTCTCCGAAAAATGCAGGCCGGCTGCCCGCGGCTACTTCTCTAGCCAGCAGAGGCCTCTCGCTTCCCCAGGGCAGGGAAGTGATAATCGGTCGCCACCTAAAACGCGGACTCGCGATCACTCACCCTTGCTCTCTCTCTCTCTCTCTCTCTCTTATTACTATCGGACAATTGAAGACACTCACTATAGGTGTCTCGGTGACTAGCCCACTCGTCGTTAAACGCCGGGCTGCTCCACTCCTTGCCGCGATCCTTGACTTCGGCTGCTTCTCCCCCGAAGAAGAACTACTGGGCCTCGGGAAAAGCCTGCCCATCCGTCGATGGCTTCCTCCTCAACCTCGGGTGCAGAAGTCGCGGTGGCAACTTCAAGTCGCCGCCCGCTGACAGCTGCCCTCCTCGTCCTCCGTCTAACTTCCTTGCTGTAGCTCCTTGTCTTCGCTCTCCTTCCTCGCACTGCCCTCTCGACCTCTTCCTCACTTTCTCTCACTCCCTCTCTCTTGCACAACTTCACTCCTGGCCTTACTCGCGACGCTCACTCTAATCAAAGAGGGATAAAACTATGTTCAACCGCGGAATTTATCTCTCTACCGTCCTCGCGGGAGCGCGAAGCAAAAGTGAACTGTTCCGCTCGCTCTCCCCTCCCCTTCCCTCGCGGCTCCCAAAATTCCTCGCCGATCGTCGCCGCAAGTTCGGAAATCGCGTGTTTTTCGAATGTTGCCGGCTTTTAGAAAAATCCGCATTTTCGCGGCTAAACAGGCTTATACAAGCTGGCAACCAGAAGACGGTCGCGCAAGAATGTAAGCACTTACATTCTTCGTTGACGACCTATGACGGACTCTCCGTCACAAACGATACAGGACATTTTAACTTTGTGCATTTAAAAATTTCTTTAAAAAGATAAATTGCTCAAGCACTGCACTTGAAAATCCTCACTATTCGAGTACCTCGGTTTTTTAATTCATAATTAATTACTTCAAATTCAATTTCCTTCCATGTATTCGAAATGTCTATTATGAATAACGGGTTTTCGTAATCGGAATCATCTTAACTATTGTTAATTGGACTCGGAATTTGATAGATATTGTAAAAATTTTAAATATCAGTACAAGGCTGATAAAGAGTTAATTTCAATATTGTGTAATTGTATTTTGGGCTCAATGACTTTCCGATTGCTTCAGATAAATCCAAAAATACTAATGATTTTATAGTAGCTATTAAGCCATCATCATTTATAACTTTATCATATTTTTGCAGTTTAAGTAATTCACAGAGTACTTCAATGCAGAGACGTTTTGTCATGGTAGTATATAACCTGAGAGAAATATTTCTTTAAGAGTTTTTTATTTACATCACATTAGACAGTAATTAAAGTATGAAAACATCTGGAAAAATAAATATATCAACGAAACTAGAGAGTAATTTTTTCTAAAATGATCATATGTAACAAAAAACAATGCAGTTACTAATGTTATTTACAAAATTGTTTTTCATTCACCACTTCGTAGCAGTAAATTCTGCAAGCTTTTGAATTTAGAAAAATAAAACAATCTTTTTTTAGCTTATATAGTGTAAATAAATGCTAATACATATTTAAACACGCCTAAAAATATTTTTACACTAAAAAAATAGTTGAAATATTACGTTTTTGTAAGTGCACTGTTAAAATAATTTATAAAGTTATAACGAAATATATAATATAATATCAATTATTACTTAACATTTATAAATCTATTTATATAGTTCAATAAAAACAGCTATTTAAATTATTATATTGCATACTTATTTTTCAAATAATTATAAACAATAATTAATTTATTACTAACAAAAATAGTTTGCACTGATTGCAGTAACAAAACGCAACAAGAAGCTAACTTCAAGCACCTTGAAGAGAAAGAAAGTGAGGAAAGAAAAAAGTCGCGATCATAAATACCAGGTGTCCAAGTATGAAATGCTGATTTGAAAAGAAATAATAACACGTTAAATTTCGTAGAATGATAAAAAGTGCTTTATTGAAAGTATGTGCCATCGCTTTTTATACATTTTTTCCATCTTTCGGGCAATTTATGAACACCACGCCAGTAGGAATCTTCCCCTTTTGCCGCGAACCATTCATCGAGCCATTTTTTGACATCTTGATAGGAATCAAAGCGCTGCTCAGTAAGTGCGTGACCCATCGATGCAAACAAATGTTAATCAGAAGGAGCCAAATCTGGTGAGTAAGCCGTACGAGGCAGAACTTCCCAGTTGAGTGCTTCCAATGTGTCGCGAACTGGTTTAACCGTATGTGATGGGGCATTATCATAGCGAAAAATTATTTTCTGTTGCTTCCTTCGATATTCTGGCTTTTTTCAAGCAGCGAACAGTTTAAATCGGTTAATTGTTGTTAGTAACATGTAGTATTCACCGTTTTCCCAGGTTTCAATAGCTCATAATAGACCACGCCCCTCTGGTTCCACCAAACACAGAACATTGTCTTTCTGTCAAAACGATTTCGTCTTGCGGTCGATGTGGATGGTGCTTCTGGGTCTACCCATGATTTCTTGCGTTTGGTATTTTCAAAATAAATCTACTTTTCATCCCCTGTTACTATTCGATGCAAAAATGACTTTCTTTTGTACAGAGCAAGCAAAATTTCATATGTGATATTGCGATTTTCCAGTTGCCTCTCATTCAACTCATGTGGTACCCATTTACCGCTCTTCTGAATTTTTTCCATCGCTCGTAGGCGATTGGAAATAGCTTGTTGGGAAACTCCTAATTGCTGTGCGAGTTGTTTTTGTGTTTGCGAAGCATATTTGTCCAATAATGCTTGCAAACCAATATCTTCGAATTTTTTTGGCGGTTTTCCATGCTGCTTGTCTGCAACGTCAAAGTCACCTTTTTTGAAACGCTGAAACCATCGTTCACACGTATCTTGCGATGGAGCATGTTCACCACAAGCTTCTCATAGTAACTTAAAGGATTCAGCAGCAGTTTTCTTCAGATGAAAACAAAAAATTAATGCTGTCCGCGGATGCTCTTTGTTCGGTATAAATTTTGACATATTAAACACAACAATACAACACGATGCACACACTTCTTCAGTCTATTACTAATACGCGTCTGAACTTGTTGATGACACAACAAAATGACGCAGTGACAAATCACAACAGCTTGAACTGCATTGGTACACTAACTGTTGTCTAAAATCCGCATTTCATACTTGTACATCTGGTAAGAAAAAGCCAATTGCGAAAGATAAGCAAAGCATTGCTAAAAAAAGTCTCTTCTTACGTCAACATTTCTGAACGCACCGATTTTATTTCCCCGATTATCATGAGTTTCTCGAAAAACAGCGTGTATCATCTCTAAGAAATATCGACGCCTTTTTGAATTTGAAATTACGCGGAAGCTTAATGAAACTGTGTGTATACAAGGTGTGGCAGATAAGTGATGGGACTGATTTTTAATTTACCAAAGTTTTAATTTTTTTCAAACATCAATGTTATCCACTTCAAAGTAGTTCCCTTGGGCAGCTATACACCGATGGAGACGTTGTTTTAACTTTTGGTGGCAACACTGAAAGCCTTTAACCGGTATGGTCTTCAGCAAATCTGTTACACTTTCTAGGAAGTTTTCTAAAGTCTCGAAATGATGTCCTTTAAAGACATTTGTCAGTTTAGAAAAAATGAGAGAGACATATTTTATACACGCGTGAATTGCGTTTCGGTTGTACATGTTCATACATACACATGAACTGCTTACGTACGAAATCAAGAAATATCTTTTTGCGCGCTAATTACCAGCTTTGGTCAATCGTTCGTCAGACCAGATGCATAGTGGAATGATTTTTAATTTTTAATGCGCTTCTTTTGCGTTTGTGATATCAAAGAAACAAATATGTTCTCAAACTAGGCGTCGAATAATAAAATAAAATGGTAGATATTGTATTTGTAATATTTGTTCTTCTTTTTAAGTCACTTTATGTACGATATTAATTTTATTCAATTCACTTTCTATATACTTTATCTTACTCCGTGGCGCTACAGCCCTTAGAGAGCTTGGGTCTCCTCGACGATCTTTTTCCAACCGTTTCTGTCTTGCGTTATTCTGCGCCATCCTCTCGCTCCAAGTTGCCGCAGATCCTCTTCAACGTCATAAAACCATCTTTCACGTGGACGAATCCGACGTCTTCTGCCTTCGGGTCTTTGGCAAAATACTTTACTCACCGCTCTTTGCTCTGGCTTCCTTTCCACATGTCCCAGTCATCGAAGCCGACCTCGTTTTATCTCTGTGACTAAGCTCGGTTCTTGGTTAAGCTCTTTATTCGTGCGAATCCTCCACCCATCCTTTATGTGTATAGGTCCATATATGAGTCGCAGAATTTTCCTTTTCCATGCATTGAGTAAATCTACGTCTTGTTTTATCATTACTTAAGTTTCAGATGCATACATCTCCACCGGCCTTAACACAGTTTTGTAGATTTGCTTTTTGTTGTCCCAGCTAAGTAGTCTTAACTTTAGCAGCCTTTGGAGAGCAAAATAAGTCTTATTTTCCGCCTTTATTCTCTCCTTTATTTTTCACCCATTTTTATTGTTTTCTGTCACGAAAGATCCTAAGTATTTAAAGCTTGATACTCATTAAAACTGATACGCGTCTATCCCTAATGGCTCTGCTGGTGCTCTCTGCATACGAGTCATTGCCATGTATTTTGTTTTAGCTTTATTTATGCTTAACCCAGCGCGATCAGATACAGCTTTCAGCTGCCTAAAGTATATTTTTAGGTCTTCCAACCCTCTGGCTATCAAATCCAAACTTCTGCATACCCAGTGCATTGAATTGACCTGTTAAGTATTGTTCCTCCTGGGTTCATTTCTATGTTTCTAATTACTTTTTCCTGTGTCAAATTTAACAAAATGCAAGAAACAGCATCTCCTTGTCTTAAGCCTATATTGATGTTAAATTCTCTTGAGGTCTTATCTGCTATAGCCACTTCCCCTTTTGCTTGAGCTATCGTCATTTAAACAAGGCAGATAATTTTCAGAGGAATGCCAAACTCTCCAAGCGTCTTATAAAAGTATTGTCGGTTGAAACTATCATACGCTTGTTTGTAGTCAATAAATAACTGATTTCTAGAGATGTTGTATTCATAATATTTTTCAAGAAGTACCCTGATTGTAAATATTTGGTCCGTTGTAGATCTACCATTCCGGAATTCACATTGGTAGTCTCCGAGGATTCTTTAAGCAAACGGTTCCAATTTATTGGCGATTATTTTTAAAAGTACTTTATACACAACATTTAGTAGAGATACTCCTCTATAGTTGGCACAATTAAATTTCGAGCCTTTTTTATGTATGGAGCAAATAAGAGAATGTTTTGTTCATTCGGCATCTTCTCTACCTGCCATATTTTTTTGATCAGCTTATACAAATTGCTCTTTCGGGTATCTCTACCATGTTTTACAAGCTATGTAGTAATATTATCATCACCTGGGGCCCTATGATTTTTTCAACTTTTAACTGCACCCTCTATTTCTGCATCAGTTGGCTTAGGTACATCCACACCTGTGTCTTCATTTACTTGGGTGATCCTATTATTTCAAAGGTCCACGGCATCCCCTCCACTGAGTTTATGGGTATGGTTAAGAAGCTCATTGAAGTAGTCCGCCCACTTTTCTACAACTTTTATAAGGCCAGTAATAAGGTTGCTCTCAAGTCCTACATAGTTATTCGTGTTTGAAATCCTCTTTTTTCCTCTCTGACCTTCCCATACATTTTCCTTATTTCCTTACTCTCTGACATTTCCTTTATTTCTCTCACATTCTAGGCTTCTCTTTCTCTTTCCTTTTTTCTCAAAATGCAAGAGGCTCTTGTTTTGGCTTTTCTAAACTCCTGTGTATTACCTCTTGTTCATCTCTGTAGCATTTTCATTCTCGCTGCATTGCTGGACTCAATTACTACTTTTGATCGAACCTTGCTTCTTTCTTCCCTGATTTGTTCCATCCAATTGTTTCTTCCGCTGCTGTTTTTATTGCTTCTTTTAATACTATTCAAATTCCATCTATGTCATCACTTACCCCTGGTGCCCACTTACCCCTGGGCCCCACTTATCCTTGCTAGGTAACTCTCCACTTTCCTGATGTACTGTTCCTTAATTTCACTGTTGTGCAATTTCCGAGAGTCGTATTTACGAGGGCGATTCAATAAGTATCCGTGTTAGAAATGAAGACACTATTTTTTAAAAAAATTTTTTTTAATTTTTCAACATAGTCTCCTTTTAAAAAGATACACTTCTCCCAACGTTCCTGCCATTTTTTTAACCCCTCTAACAAATAGGATTTGTCGAACTCTTCAAAATACGCCTTTGTTTCGGCGATGACTTCCTCGTTTAAGCTAAATTCTTTTCCGCGAGCCATTTTCTTATGTTAGAGAACAAGAAAAAGTCGCAGGGAGCCAGATCGGGTGAATACGGGGGGTGCGGTAGCAATGCATCACGCAATTTATGCAGTTTGGTGGCGACAGCTCCGGATGAATGTGCTGGTGCGTTATCATGGTGAAACAGCACCTTCTTTTTCGCCGAATGGGGCTGTGTCTATTTCAATTTTTTGTCGAAGCAGTCCAATAACTTACTATAGTATTGTCCAGTGATCGTTCTTTCTTTCTCAAAAAAATCCTTGAGAATGACGCCGTTCGGATGCCAAAAAATCGTCGCCATGACCTTTCCGGCCGATGGGACCGTCTTCGCCTTCTTTGGAGCAGATTTACCGAGAGAAATCCATTGTTTTAATTGCTGCTTAGTTTCTGGTGTGTACTGATTAATCCAGGTTTTATCAACGGTCACAACTCGACGCAAAAGCTCCTTCAGATCTAGCTTAAATTGCTCCAAACACTGCTTCGAAGTTAACAGCCGCATCCGCTTGTTGCCCAGCGTGAGCAATTGCGGCACACATCGGGCCGACAATTTTTTATCGCCAACTGATCATGTAAAATATTAATTGCCGTTCCAGTCGACACACCTACGGCCTCTGCTACTTCGCGCACTTTCGTTCGTCGATCAGCGAGAATCATGTCGTAAACTTTTTGAATGATTTTCTTGGTAACCACGTCTGCCGGGCGTCCTGGTCGCTCCTTATCAAAAACGGATGTTCGCCCACGTTTAAATTCGTTGAACCAATATCTAACTGTGGTCATAGATGGCGAAGTGTCCCCATAAACAGTATCCAACTTTGCTTTTATCTGCTCGCATTTTTTTCCATCCAAAAATAAAAAGCGAATTACCGAACGATCCTGTTTTTTTTTCATCTTAGCGAAAATCACGAAACACGTCTTACTCGAATGGCTGCCAAATCCAAACTAACCTATCAATCAGTCTGAAATTTGTTTTACCGTCGTATAATAGATAGCAGCATACGATGATAATACCAACTTCCCTTAGGAACGCCCTCTGTCGTCAAACACGGGTACTTATTGAACCGCCCTCGTATATATATATATATATATATATATATATATATACAGGGTGCGTACGGTATTTGAGGACATGCATAAATGTGACTATAACTTCATGAATTTTTTTTTTTATTTTTTTTCCTTTTCAGATAAGAAATGGCGGACTACAACATCACTCAAGATATGAAGAGACATGCTGTCATCGTCGCTCTATGTGTGAACCATACAGATTTAGAGATCTCTAATTTTGTTAATTGCGCCCGTACATTCGTGCATAAGGTTCGCCGTGAATTGGAAGCATCAGGAGGCGATACAGAATCGGTTGCAAAACGCAAAAGCACGAACAACGTTCTGACACTGTCCGTTTTGCAGAATTTTTAGAGCAAGTGCAAGCGATCATAGACGAGGACCCTTTAAAATCAATGAGGGTCCTTGCAAGTGAGCTTCATGTTTCTGAGCGCCTTATTCGTAAAGTTGTCCACAAAGACCTTCGGTATAAGTCTTACGTGATGCGCAGAGGACAGTTCATGTCGGAACGACCACGGGAACAGAAAGTTCTCTGATAAAAACGTCTTTTAAACAAAATCAAACACCCTGAGGCTCCCAAAATGTTATGGTTTTTTTCCGACGAAAAAATTTTGACCAAGATCAAAAGACCAATCGCAGAAATGACAGATGGCTATGTTCAAATCCTACGGAGGTTTCTGTTGTTATGCACACAAAATTTCCAGCTACTGTTATGGTTTTAGGTGTTGTCAGCAACGAAGGACATGTTATGCCACCACACTTTTTTACTCAAGGACTTCGAGTGAACTCTGCTGCATACATCGAGGTTTTGGAGATGGTAGTGAAACCCTAGATAGACAATGTTAGCGGAAGCAGACCATGCATTTTTCAACAAGACTCTGCTCCTTCACATAAAGCGATGGCGACACAAGATTGGATGGCCAAAAATTTTCATAATCACATAACACCGAACCTCTGGCCACTTAGCTTCCCAGATCTTAATCCTTTCGATTATAACGTATGGGGCGTTGTTGAGCGTGAGACCAATAAGCGTCCTCATAAGATCACTTCTTCGCTGAAGACTGCTATTAATGCTGTTATGGTCAATATGAACAAGGAGCATTTGATTCGGGCATGTAATCGTTTTCGGACCCGGATCGAAGAGGTTATTGCTGCAAATGGCGATTTTATTAAATAACTTTATAGCCATATATTAATTTAACGTTGTATAAAAAATTCCTAAAATTCCATTAAATTTTATTGAAAATACAAGCTAATTGATTTTACTCTCAAGTTGTCCTCAAATACCGTACGCACCCTGTATATAACACATCGTTCAATAAGTCCCGAGACTAACAACGAAAACAACATTTTTTTTCAAAAATCATTTTTATTTATCAATATAATCTCCTTTTAGAGTAATACAATCTTTCCAACGCCTTTCCAACATTTCTATACCATGTTTATAGAAGGATTTATCCTTTGCTTCAAAATGGGCTTCAGTTTTGGCAATGACCTCCTCATTTGAGCCAAATTTTTTTCCCTGGAGCATTTTTTTGAGATAAGCAAAGAGCCAGTAGTCGCTGGGGGCTAAATCTGGCGAATACGGGGGGTGGGGAAGCAAATCAAAGCCCAATTCGTTCAATTTTCCCATTGTTTTTATGGACTTGTGGCATGGTGCATTGTCTTGGTGAAAAAGGATTTTTTTCTTCTTCATGTGCGGTTGTTTTGCTGCGATCTCCTCCTTTAAACGTACCAACAAGTCAATATAACAATCACTGTTGATCGATTTACTTTTTTCTAGGTAGTCAATGAAAATCACGCCATGTGTATCCCAAAAAACAGACGCCATGACTTTGCCAGCAGACTGCTGCGTTTTTGGACGCTTTGGGCGGCTTTCGCCAGCCATGCGCCACTCAGATGATTGCCGATTCGACTCCGGAGTGAAATCATGTATTCATGTTTCATCCATGGTCACGTATCGACGCAGGAAATCCTTTTTATTGCGAGTAAATAGCGATAAACAGCTCTCTGAATCGTCGACTCGTTGCTGTTTTTGTTCCACTGAAAGCAATCGCGGCAACCACTTGGAAAAAACCTTTTTTATGCTCAATTTTTCATGAAGGATTGTAAATACGCTTTCAGATAATATCTGTCTCATTTCTGCAATCTCACGGACCTTCACTTTGCGATTTTCCATTTATATCCGATTTCTTTTACATCCGATCATCGAGCATACATATATACACAGTTTCATTGAGCTTTCGCGTGATTTGAAATTCCAAAACGCGTCGATATTTGTTAGAGACGATACACGCTGCTCTTCGAGATACTCGTGGTAATCGGAGAAATGAGATAGGTGCGCTCGGAAAATTTGAAAGAATAGATTTCTTCTAGCGATGCTATGCTTATCTTTCGCAATTGGCTTTTTCTTACTTATGATTAGGACTTTTTTCTTTCCTCACTTTCTTTCTCTTCAAGGTGCTTGAAGTTAGCTTCTTGTTGCGTTTTGTTACTGCAATAAGTGCAAACTATTTTTGTTAGTAATGAATTGGTTATAGTTTATAATTATTTGAAAAATAAGTATACAATATAATAATTTGAATAGCTATTTTTATAGAACAATATAAATATATTCATAAATGTTGAGTAATAATTGATATTATTAGATATAATTTTCATACCATATTTTCAACAATATTATGAATCCAATAAATCATAAGCAACCAAAGTAGATGTCGCACTTTACTGACACTGTAGGTGAGAAATAGAAGTTCTTTCATTCGGACTGCTTTGCCATATTTTGTTATAACTCAATAAATTGTTTTGATATTGCACTTACAAAAACGTAATATTTCAACTATTTTTTTAGTGTAGAAATATTTTTAGGCGTGTGTTAATATGTATAAGCATTTATTCACACTAGATAAGCTAAAAGAAGATTTTTTTATTTATCTAGATTCAAAAGCTTGCAGAATTTACAGCTACAAAGTTGTCAATGAAAAACAATTTTGTAAATAATATTAGTAACTGCATTGTTTTTTATTACATATTAGGTGTAATAAAAAGAAATCCATTAATTTTGCATTAAATTGAAGGTTTTATTTAGCATATATATTATAGAATAATACGATTAAGGTCAAATATGCACCGTTTTGTTCGATAACTTGTTGCTATTTTGGAGGTAATTTCATAATGCTTCTCTTGTAGAAATCCTTGTCTCTATTGTCAAAAAACTGGGACAGACGATTTTTACGATCTTCTCTTGAAGCGAATTTTTCACCTGCAAAATCATTCGTCATAGACAGGAACAGGTGGTAATCACTTGGTGCCAGGTCCGGACTATAAGGTGGATGCATAAGAACTTCCCAACCAAGCTCCTAGAGCTTCTCGCGAGTCACTATATATATGCGGCCTGGCGTTGTCCTGATGGAACACAATTCCTCTCCTATTAGCCAAAGCTGGCCGCTTCTGGGCGATTGCTTCTTTTAGACGGTCCAATTGTTGACAGTTCAGGTCCGAATTGAAAGTTCCGCCGTAGGGGAGCAGCTCATAGTAGACGATTCCCTGCCAGTCCCACCAAACACACAGCAAAACCTTCCTGACTGTCAATCCTGGCTTGGCCACCGTTTGCGCCAGCTCACCGCGATTTGACCACGACCGTTGCGCTTGACGTTGTCGTAAGTGACCCACTTTTCATCACCAGTTACCATCCGCTTTAGAAATGGATCGATATTGTTGCAATTCAGCAGCGATTCGCAGATGGAAATTCGGTCCATGAGGTTTCTTTGCGATAACTCGTGTGGCGCCCATACATCGAACTTCTTTTTGTATCCAGCCTTATTTAAGTGGTTCCAAACGGTTTTATGTGCAATGTTTAGCTCCTGGGCAATCAAAACAGTGCTTACGTGACGGTCGGACTCGACGTTTCCATTATTTTATCGACATATTCGACAATTGGCCTTCCAGAGCGTGGTGCATCTTTGACGTCAAAATTACCGGAACGGAATCGACGAAACCAAAATTGCGCGTGATTGGCTGTTACAGTATCAGGACCATAAACACTAGTCACATTTTCAGCTATTTGGCTTGCGTTTTCGCCTTTATCGAAGAAAAACTGTAAAATATGGCGTATTTTCTCTTTGTTGGCGTTCATCTTTGACGCGTGCTAAAAATATACTGAGTCAAGCAATCACAAAACTGTATCAAAAGCTTTTATAGTACAAAATCTTATCTTTCTAACGCCATCTAGTGTAACCCGATCGCATTTTTACAACGGGAGATACAGACTACTAAAGCCATCTATTAGCAGAATAATGGATTACTTTTTACTACACCTAATATTATTTTAGAAAAAATTACTCTCTAGTTTCGTTAATATATTTATTTTTCAAGATGTTTGATACTTTAATTACTGTTTAATATGATGTAAATAAAACATTCATGAAGAAATATTTCTCTCAGGTCTTATACAACCATGACAAAACGTGTTTGCATTAAAGTACTCCGTGAATTACTTAAACTGCAAAAATATGATGAAGTTGTAAATGATGATCGCTCAATAGCTGCTCCAAAATCATTAGTATTTTTGGATTTATCCGAAGCAATCGGAAAGTCATTGAGCCAAAAATACATTTACACAATATTGAAATTAAATCGTTATCAGCTTCGTACTGATATTTAAAATTTTTACAATATCTATCAAATTCCAAATCCAATTGACAATAGTTAAGATGATTTCGATTACGAAAACCCATCATTCATAAAAGACATTTCCAATACAGGGAAGGAAATTGAATTTGAACAAATTAATAATAAATTAAGAAACCGAGGTGCTCGAATAGTGAGGACTTTTAAGTGCAGTGCTTGGGCAAATTATCTATTCAAAGAAATTTTTAAATGCACAAAGTTATTTTGTCCCGAGTGTGATTGTGAGTTCACAGATTATGTAATTTATAAACCTATAAATAATGAACCTATTCTAATGGAATGCTATCTTTAGAATTATAATGTTTCTTTTAATCATAAGAATAAGCGTTAATTTAAAGGTTCGAAACATGTAGATGTTAGAAAGGAATTAGTAGTAGGTAAACATTACTATTATTAGGTTGCTGCAGATGAAATGGCCGATTCAGCAATGACATGAAGTTGAATGCAATTTTAGTGTATTATGTTGGCACAAGGCGGCGCAAATGATATGACATAATGAAGTATAAATACTGCTACCTTGGTTTATGGAGTCATTTCTGTTTTGCACTTGATAGTGATCGTAAAAACAAGAAGAGAAAGTAATCATGGAAGTGAATCAAAAACGGCTACTTTTACTATACGAATTTAAATTAGAGCACAACGCACGAAAGCTACGAGAAATATCAACAGCGCATTTGAGCCTGATACAGTTTGCAAACAAACCACTCGGCAGTGATTCGAAAAATCTCGATCTGGAGATATGTACCTTGGAAATGAGCCACGTGGACACCCAAGACCATCGATCGATAACGACAAGCTGCGTGCATTAGTGGAGTCTGACCCCCGCCAAATCATAAGGGATCTTGCCGAGAAATTAGGCGTTCACAATTCGACAGTTTGCCGCCACTTGCAACAACTTGAAAATATGAAAAAGCTTGACAAATGGGTTCCGCATGATCTTACCGAGCAAAACATGACGTGTCGAATGGAGATTTCAAGTTCTTTTTCCTCCCGCAACAAAAAGGAACCGTTCTTGCACCGAATTGTGACCTGCGATGAAAAGTGGATTTTATACGATAATCGTCGCCGATCAGCCCAATGGCTAGATGCCGATGACGCGCCAAGACACATGCCAAAACCAAGCCTTCATCCAAAGAAAATAATGGTAACTGTTTGGTGGTCTGTAGCTGGAGTTATCCACTATTCGTTCCTGCAACCTGGGGAAGCCATCAATGCTGAGAAACACTGTGCTCAATTGGATGAAATGCATCAGAAATTGATAGTCCAACGACCTAAGCTTGTCAACAAGAATGAAGTGATACTGCTTCATGATAACGGACGACCTCATGTATAGAGAACAACGGTCCAAAAATTAAACGAGTTGTGCTATAAGGCTCTTCTTTACTTCCCATATTCACCAGACCTCTGACCAACAGATTACCATTTCTTTAAACATTTGGATCACTTTTTGACAGGAAAAAGATTTAATAACGAAGCTGCTGTCAAAAATGCCTTCGAGGAGTTTCTTGGAACCAGAAACTCGGACTTCTACAAAACTGGAATAAATGTACTTGTATCTCGTTGGGAAAAGTGTGTTGCATCTATTAGTACCTATTTTGATTAAATAAATTGTCTTTATAAAAAGTTACAGCTGTTTAAAATTTATTACTAAATCAGCCATTTTATCTGCAGCAACCTAATACTTAAATTTGGCGTTGACAAGAAGCTGAGAAGCTGATGAATTATGGTGACAAAAAACCTTCTCACTTGTTTAAAGCCTCTACTTTACGAAATTTAAAATGAGAACGGCAAAATAACATGCTTGGAGTCGAATCGAAAAACATTCACGAAAATTAGCAAATTTTAAAATATGATGCCAAGTTGAAAGGTTCTATTCGTTTAATAGGTTAAGATCCTTTTTTTATATATTACTTCTCTAATGAACAAATTGCAATATTCCAAAAGCATTATAATTCTTTGTTTATTGACTCAACTGGTTCGTTAATAAAAAAAATTAAATTACCAGATGGATAATTATCTTCTCTTTTTTTTTTACATCAATGCGTCACGAAAATCGGTAAGCTGTGACGGAGGATCCGTCATAGGTCGTCGACGAAGAATGTAAGTGTTTACATTCTTGCGCGACCGTCTCTAGGTTGCCAGCTTGTGTAAGCCTGTTTAGCCGTGAAAATGCAGATTTTTCCAAAAGCTGGCAACGTTCAAAAATCACGCGATTTTCGAAATTGCGGCGACGATCGGCGAGGAATTTTGGGAGCCCCGAAGGAAGGGGAGAGAAGAGCGAGCGTAACGAGCAGTTACGCTGTGCTCTCCTGCGAGTGAGTTTCGCTGCGCGCTCCCGCGAGGACGGAGAGATAAGTCCCGTGGTGAACATAGTTCTGTTCTTTGGTATTAGAGTGAGTGTCGCGAGAGAAGCCAAGGGAAGAGGTGTGTGTGAGAGAGAGAGTGAGAGAGAGTGAGAAAAAAGTCGAGAGAGCAGTGCAAAGGAGGAGAGCGAAGACGAGGACGTAAGCCGGGGGCCGAGCGGATCAAGTGTCAGCGGGAGGCGACTAGAGGTTGCCACTGCGACATCTAAAGCTAAGGGTTATACGGGGGCAGCCAGCGTGCAGGTGAACTCACAGCGAGGTCCGGCAGCCCTTCTTCATAGGAAGATCAGCAGGAGCAAGGTGCAGCGGCGCTAAAGGAAGCTGCCGAAAGTCGGAAGCTATCAAAAAACATACAAAATCAATATTTTTAATGGCTTTAAATCGTAACATAGCTCGTGATAATTCTACAGAAATATTAAAAAATGTTTGGAAGATTCAAGTATTGGAGTCAGTATTAAAGACAAATATTTGGATGTAACAGTATTAAGCAGGCGCCTATGATAATGAGGATGATGATAATAATAACGAATTTTTGGTTCAAATGAATATTTTTTTACAGGTAAACAATTTATTACGAACATGAAGAGCAAGCCCTTAATGAATTACAAACAGAAGAAATTATTGCCTATTATTGTCCAGCTGTAGTTAAAAAATTAAAATCTTCACTTCCCTATTTCTCATTGTTTTCTGATGTACGAGGTCTGGCTATTAAATAACGAGACTGCGCGCCTAGAGGGCGCCGTAGAGGGGTGGGGAATAAAACGAGTAGTGCGTTGGGTATCTAGATATTTTGTCTATGCACGTACCAAAACACGTTCTCGTCACTATTATTGTATTTGTGCAGTAGCGGTTTGAAACAAACGTGTTTTTTTCTCGTGCCAAAAACCATGTGTGACGAAAAACAGGAGCAACGTATCAATCTCAAATTTCTCGTTAAATTGAAAAAAACTCCGACTGAGTGCTGTAAATTGTTGCAAGAGGCCTATGGGGACAATTCTCTATCTCGTGCGCGTGTTTTTGAGTGGTGTAAGCGCTTCAGTTAGGGCCGAGTGAGCACTGAAGATGACCAACGCCCAGGTCACCCTGTCACTGTTTCAACTCCAGAAACAGTGACAAAAATCAACCAAATTGTGCGTGCAGATCGTCGAATAAGCATCCGGATGATTGCCGAGGCTGTAAACGCCGATAAAGAAACAGTTAGACAAATTTTACACGAGGAATTACACATGACAAAAGTCTGTGCGAAGTTGGTGCAAAAAAACCTGACTCCTGACCAAAAGCTCTTGCGTCAACAGGTCTGCTCAGATTTCCTTGAAAGGTTAAAAAAAGATTCCGGACTAATGAAAAACATTATTACTTGCGAGGAAACGTGGATTTTCAATACGATGTTGAAACAAAGCGGCAATCGATGCATTGGAAGACGCCTGAATCGCCCAGAATCAAAAAAGCAAGGATGTCCAAATCAAAATTCAAGGCAATGTTGATCGTTTTTTTTGACATTAACGGTATCGTGATGACTGAATGGGTTTCAGAGGGTTAGACTGTCAACCAGACTTACTATTTGTCAGTTTTGGCAACACTGCGAGAACGAGTTCGAACACGCGCCGTACTCGCCAGATTTGGCACCGTGCGACTTTTTTTTGTTTCCAAAGATAAAACCTGCTTTGAAAGGGACCCGATTTGAGTCGATAGAAGCGGTAAAGCAAAAAACGGCAGAGCTCCTAAAGGCCCTCACCAAAGAAGACTTCCAGCACTGCTTCGATCAATGGGAAAAACGTATGGAAAGGTGTGTGGCGAGGGAAAGGGAGTATATTGAAGGGGAGCATTCAAATGTAGAATAATTTTTATAATAAAACCTTTTTCCGTAACCAGTCTCGTTATTTAATAGCCAGACCTCGTAATGGCTTCAAAGTTTGGTAATGGCTATACAAGACCTACCTCTGCAGCAATAGAATCAGAATTTAATGATTTGAAAAGCAGAGTTTGTAAAAATATCTCGTTACCAATACGAATTTATAAATTTATAGTGCATGAAAAATGATAAAAGAAGCACTCAAAGTCGTGAAGACGAATGCTTCGAAGAGCTACTTAAATTACAGCAGGTAAAAAATTAGAGAAACGAAACTAAAAATACTAAGAACGGATAAAATATATAGATTCAATGCCTCAATTTGATCCATCTTTAAAATTTAGGATTACATTTCGAGTAATTTTTAATGGTACTTCTTGTAAAAATGTTAACTATAATGGAAAAATACTTGTTGTCTCCAATACTTGCGCTTTTGATAGTATTTGTCAAATATTAGTGATAGCTATTACGAATAATTTCCGCTATAAACAAATAGCCATTAATTTAAATATCCTAATTATAAACACAGCACTCATATTAGTAGAAGCTTGAAAATAGAATTTTACACAGAAAGACCTAAATTGTTGCATGATTTACCTGTAAACACACCTAAAAAGGGTAGAACAAATATATATAAATTAAATGCTCAGATAAATGTTAGCAATTTAGCAATTTCACTATTTATCAATGCTCTAAATTGAACAGTAATTATTAAATGTGAATCGTGCAACGATGCAACACAAGAAGATTATCCAACCATATGTGCTAACATTAATATTTTAACTGAAACGTTTGACGGAATGAAGAAGCTGTAGAAAATCATTTTATAATATAAAAAATTGCTGTGCAGGAATAATATTGACTCTAAAAAATTATGGTCCACATCTTTTTATTGAAACGGATCTAGATAAAAATGTTTTAACGCCACTAAGTTTAATACCTTTAGAATTAAATCTTCTACTAAAATGTAAATTAGCAGGAGTAGTATGTTATTCAGGAAATTTTAAAAAAAGTTCTATGGGTCATTATATGGCCTATGTGAAAATGTCAGAGCAAAGGGTGCAATATGACGACATGTCGAAAAAAGGAATATTGCATTATGTTATAAATGAAATAGAAGTTCATGTACATTGACTAATATATATAATATAATATAAAGACTTGTTTATAATTAAAATATGTGTATTATTTATTTTTAGTTAATGAGAATTAATTATTTATTTTTCTGTTTGTAGTTCATTATAGCACGAGGTAGCACAACTCTTTTATTCCATAAAAAACCAATTGGCGATGATATAAGAACAATGATTTTTTGTCATTAAAAATGAAAATTTGTAATTTTCTTTTACGGCTCATTGTAGTACAAGTTGAGCACAATTAAACTATTTTCTTTTTTTTTTTTTTTTTAAAGACAATAATGGTGGGTCTAATTTTTTCGAAAAATCAATTTCGGTTATAACAATTAAAGTTTTTGTAATTAAGTTTTTTTATTCACGGCACATTATAACAAAAGTTGAGTACAATTCACCACAACTTATTTTTTGTTAAAAGACAAACTGCGAGGCTAACTTGTTGGACATAGAAACAGGGTAAAAAAATTATATCAAACTAAAAGAAGTCTACGAGGGTGGTCTGAAAAGTTTCCGACCTAACACAGATACGAGACATTTTTTCGTAATTTTTTTTTTATTTCTCAACATAGTCTCCTTGCAATTCTACACACTTTTCCTAGCGATGCTTCCATCTCTTTGACCCATCCAAATAGCACTCGGCGTTTTTCTCTGCGAAATGACTGTTCACGAAGGTGATTACCTCCTCATTTGACGAAAATTTCTGTCCTCTAAGTGCAATTTTCAGATGAGGGAACAAAAAGATGTCGTTTGGGGCTAGGTCTGGTGAGTAAGGCGGATGGTCAAGCAGCTGAAACCGTAATTCGTGGATTTTTGCCATGGCAACCGTTGAGGTGTGAGACGGCGCGTTGTCTTGGTGAAACAGGATTTTCTTTTTCTGCAAATGTGAAAGTTTTTCTGCAAGTTCTGCCTTCAGCTTGTCAAGTAATGATGCGTAGTATGCTCCTGTAATGATTTTTCCTTTTTGAAAATAATCGATCAAAATAACTCCATGACTATCCTAAAAAACAGTCGCCATCACTTTCCCAGCCGAAAAAACAGTTTTTGCTTTTTTTGGAGCCGGTTCCCTCTTGCAGTCCACTGTTTTAACTGCATTTTTGTTTCGGGCGTATAATGGTGTATCCAAGTTTCATCTACAGTAATTAATCAGCGCCAAAACTCGGATTTACTGTGCCTAAACTGCGCCAATAGAGCGTTGGAAGTGTTCATTCGAACACGTTTTTGGTCTAACGTGAGCAAACGCGGCACCCAACGTGCGGACAGCTTTTTCATGTCTGAGTCTCGATTTAATATGTAGCGAACACGTTCTTTGGACATGTTCATAACCTCTGCTATCTCTCTCACTTTAATTCGGCGGTCATCTAGCACAATTTGGTGAACTTTGGCGATGTTACCGTCAGTGGTTGCAGTTTTTGGACGTCCCGAACGTTTACCGTTTCCCGAGCTCTCACGGCCACGTTTGAATTCTGCTGCCCAAAATTTCACTGTGGTAAATGATGGTGCAGAGTCCCCATACACAGAGTTTAACTCATTTTTGATTTGCGTAGACGTATTGCCTTTCAAAAACAAAAATTTAATGATAGCTTGATACTTAATTTTGTCCATTTTTACAGCAACACTCACATCGACCCACTTAAATGACTGTCAACTAACAACTGCGCATCTAAAATGGCTGAAACTTTGGTGAGCAACTGTCAACAGATGAACAACGAAATTCGCTAGCTTTTATTGACAAGTGCTGCTATCTTCACGTTGAGGTCGGAAACTTTTCAGACCACTCTCGTATATTAAGAAATAAAGAGTTTTTCACCAAAAGTTTTTGTATTCTTCTTATTAGGCCGGGTACTTCTGGCACCACTCTCATAATAAGTTCTATTCACATAGTATTTAAGACTAGTATCTCATATAGACATGTACACTTTTATCTAAGTTTTGACGAATTAGTACATCAACTTATCAATAATAACAAAACAATAAACATCGACTTAAAGATATGCTTTTTGATTTCTAAGGCTAAACAAATTATGATATCTAACGTAAGATCTTTTATTTATAACGTTTATATAGAAAATAAATGGCGTAGGGATATAGCGACCCCATCGCCCAGTGTCTGTGACACTGCAAACAGCTACTAGTCCTCAAGGTTGGGGGGTTGGGGGTTAGGCGTGGGAATAACAACCATACCCCGTTAAACCCCATTGTTACGAAACGGACACGAAGCCTCGGAAAACGGACAAAAAAGAAAAGACATATGCTACGAAATAGAAATAGAAATGAAATTGTAAATATAGCTACATAGAATGTGCGCAGCCTATTTCGTGGAGCAGCCCTAGCAAATTTAACTAGTGAACTTGATAAGTACAAAATAGATGTTGTGGCATTGCAAGAGATAAAATGGAGAAGAGCAGATGTGTTAAAAACAAAGAATTATACTGTGTTTTACAGTGGCAACATAACCAACCCATTTAGAACAGCTTTTGTTATTCAGAGTTCCATAACGGACAAGATAATGAACTATTAGAGTATAGATGAGCGTCTCTGTTCCTTATAGATAAAAGGGCAGTTCTTCAATATTGACTCAAATTGTGTCCATGCTTCAATAGAAGACTCAAATGACATTGACAAAGATAAATTCTATGATAAGTAAGAGAAAGTTTATGATAGAGCACCCCAGCATGATATAAAGATTGTTATTGGAGATCTTCACGCCAAAGTTAGGAAGGAAACAATCTTTAGACCCACAATTGGCCAACACAGCCAACACCAAAAGTTCAATAAAAACGGTCAGAGATTAATTGACTTTGCAATTAGCAAAAACATAATCATATCTAGCAGCTACTTCCCTCATAAAAGGATACATAAAGTGACGTGGCGGTCACCAGATGAAGTAACCCACAATCAGACAGATCATGTTCTTGTAGACTCTAGACATGCATCTGATGTCATGGATCTGCGTAGTATCAGGGGCGCAAATATAGACTTAGACCACTTATTAGTTCTAATGCAATTCAGGCAACGAATATCAATGCTGGAGACAAGTAGGAACCCCAAATCACATACAAGGTCGATTCAATAAGTACCCGTGTTTGACGACAGAGGGTGTTCCTGAAAGAGGTTGGTATTATCATCGTGTGCTGCCATCTATCAAACGACGGCAAAACAAATTCCAGACTGATTGATAGGTTAGTTTGAATTTGGCAGCCATTCGAGTGAGACGTGTTTCGTGATTTTCGCTAAGATGGGAAAAGAGCAGGATCGTTCGGTAATTTGCTTTTTGTTTTCGGATGGAAAAAAATGCGAGGGGATAGAAGCAAAGTTGAATGCTGTTTATAGGGACACTTCGCCATCTATGACTACAGTTAGATATTGGTTCAACTAACTTAAACGTGGGCGGACATCCGTTTTTGATGAGGAGCGGCCAGGACGTCCGGCAGACGTGGTTACCGAGGAAATTATTCAAAAAGTCTACATGATTATCGCTGATCGATGAACGAAAATGCGCGAAGAAGCAGAGGCCGTAGGTGTGTAGACCGGAACGGCAATTAATATTTTACATGATAAGTTGGCGATGAAAAAATTGTCGGCCCGATGAGCTCCGCGATTGCTCACGGTGGACAACAAGCGGATGCGGCTGTTAACTTTGAAGGCGTGTTTGGAGCTATTTAAGCAAGATACGAAGGAATTTTTGCGTCGAGTTGTCACCGTTGATAGAATCTGGATTCATCATTACACACCAGAAACTAAGCAACAATCAAAACAATGGATTTCTCTTGGTGAATCTGCTCCAAAGAAAGCAAAGTCGGTCCCATCGGCCGGAAAGGTCATGGCGACGATTTTTTGGGATCCGAACGGCGTCATCCTCAAGGATTTTTCAGAGAAAGGAAGAACGATCACTGGACAATACTACAGTGAGTTATTGGACCGCATAGATGGAAATTGAACAGTATTAGAAACAGCAATAAAAGCAGCAGCGGACGAAACAATTGGATGAAAGAAATAAGGAAAGAAAGAAACAAGGTTCGATTAAGAGTAGTAATTGAGTCCAGCAATGCAGCGAGAATGAAAATGCTACAGAGATGAACAAGAGGTAATACACAGGAGTTTAGAGAAGTCAGAACAAGAGCCTCTTACATTTTGAGGAAAAAGAAAAGAGAAACAGAAGCCCAGAATGTGAGAGAAATAAAGGAAATGTTAGAGAGGAAAGAAATAAGGAAAATGTATGGGAAGGTCAGGGAGGAAAAAAAAGATTTCAAACACGAATAACTATGATAGAAGGACTTGAGAGCAATCTTATTACTGGCCCTATAAAAGTTGTAAAAAAGTGGGCGGACTATTTCAATGAGCTTCTTAACCATACCCGTAATGTCACTGGAGGGGATGCCGTGGACCTTTGGAATGATATGATCACCCAAGTATATGAGGACACAGGTGTGGATGTACCTAAGCCAACTGATGCAGAAATAGAGGGTGCAATTAAAAGTTTAAAAAATCAAAGGGCCCCAGGTGATGATAAAATTACTGCAGAGCTTGTAAAACATGGTGGAGATACCCTAAAGAGCCATTTATATAAGCTGATCAAAAGAATATGGCAGGAAGAGAAGATGCCGAATGAATGGAACATTCTCTTATTTGCCCTATACATAAAAAAAGGCTCAAAATTTAATTGTGCCAACTATAGAGGAATATCCCTACTAAATGTTGTGTATAAAGTACTTTTAAAAATAATCGCTAACAGATTGGAACCGTTTGCTTAAAGAATCCTCGGAGACTACCAATGTGAATTCCGGAATGTTAGATCTACAACGGACCAAATATTCACAATCAGGGTACTTCTTGAGAAATGTTATAAATACAACATCTCTAGAAATCAGTTATTTATTGAATACAAACAAGCGTATGATAGTTTCAACCGACAATACTTTTATAAGACGCTTGGAGAGTTTGGCATTCCTCTGAAAATTATCTGCCTTGTTTAAATGACGATAGCTCAAGCAAAAGGGGAAGTGGCTATAGCAGATAAGACCTCAAGAGAATTTAACATCAATATAGGCTTAAGACAAGGAGATGCTATTTCTTGCATTTTGTTAAATTTGACACAGGAAAAAGTAATTAGAAACATAGAAATGAACCCAGGAGGAACAATACTTAACAGGTCAATTCAATGCACTGGGTATGCAGAAGTTTGGATTTGATAGCCAGAGGGTTGGAAGACCTAAAAATATACTTGAGGCAGCTGAAAGCTGTATCTGATCGCGCTGGGTTAAGCATAAATAAAGCTAAAACAAAATACATGGCAATGACTCGTATGCAGAGAGCACCAGCAGGGCCATTAGAGATAGACGCGTATCAGTTTCAATGAGTATCAAGCTTTAAATACTTAGGATCTGTCTTGACAGAAAACAATAAAAATGGGTGAGAAATAAAGGAGAGAATAAAGGCGGGGAATAAAATTTATTATGCTCTCCAAAGGCTGCTTAAGTCAAGACTACTAAGCTGGGACAACAAAAAGCAAATCTACAAAACAGTGTTAAGGCCGGTGGTGATGTATGCATCTGAAACTTAAGTAATGATAAAACAAGACGAAGATCTACTCAATGCATGGAAAAAGAAAATTCTGCGACTCATATATGGACCTATACACATAAAGGATGGGTGGAGGATTCGCACGAATAAAGAGCTTAACCAAGAACCGAGCTTGGTCACAGAGATAAAACGAGGTCGGCTTCGATGACTGGGACATGTGGAAAGGAAGCCAGAGCAAAGAGCGGTGAGTAAAGTATTTCGCCAAAGACCCGAAGACAGAAGACGCCAGTGCCGTCCACGTAAAAGATGGATTGATGACGTTGAAGAGGATCTGCGGCAACTTGGAGTGAGAGGATGACGCAGAATAACGCAAGACAGAAACGGTTGGAAAAGGATCGTCGAGGAGGCCCAAGCTCTCTGAGGGCTGTAGCGCCACGGAGTAAGATAAAGTACATAGAAAGTGAATTGAATAAAATTAATATCGAACTGGCTTGAAGGGATTACGCCACTCTAGAGGCCGAAAAAATAGGCTATTTTAGGATTTTCTTTTTCAGAAATACTACATAATAAATCGAGATTCCAATAAAGAGTATTTATTATACATATCACTGACTGTATACAAAAATTTTTTAAAGCGATTAATTTCTAAATGGCGGCTGTGCAGCGTGTATTTCAAAACTACATTTAAGTTGGCCGGAAACATAACTCAGACAATTTTCAACCGATTTACTTGCAATATTGAATATATCTTAAGAAAAACATTGTCTATGGAAGTACGTAGGATTTTTTTTATATTGCATAGTTTATTTGTTATTAATAATTATCTGCTGATTTTTTAGGCAAATCTTCCACTTTCCACTTTAGAAGTGCGCTATTTGACCGAAAATGAATATATTAAAAAAAACCTACATACTTCAATAGCAGTTATTATACAAAATAAAAAAAAAAAAAAATTACCTTATTGTAATTAAAAAATTACAGGAGCTATTTGTCCGGCCGTGGACCATGAAAAAACGGAGACGTCATCGAAAAAACACTGCACAGCCGCCATTTTAAAATTAATCACTTCAAAAAAATTTTTGTATACAGTCACTGTTATGTATAATAAATTCTCTTTATTAGGATCTCGATTTACCTTAAAGTATTTCTGAAAAGAAATCCTAAAAAAGCCTATTTTTTCGGCCTCTAGAGTGGCCTAACCCCTTAATTATCACGAATCTAAGGGTAAAAATCACAGAGTAAGGCTCTGCACGTACAATGAGAAATTCAATAGACAAATGTATGTAAATCTACAAGACGTCGAAAAAATACCAGCTTCTATGCAAATTAACTGTTACAGTCTGTCAAGTAAGAGCGTGGTCGTAATAATTAATAAAAAAATCTATTTGATGAAACTTTCATATTTATATATACATTGTACACATTACAAACAATGATGCAATTTGGTCAATAATGTGTCCAGTCACCACCGGCGTCGATAATTGCCTGGCATCTCCGAGGAATGCTTTCTACTAATTTGACGGCGTATTCTAGTGGCAAGGATCTCCAGATCCGACGAATTTCGTAAGACAACTGCTTCAAAGTATATGTGCGTCTTCCACGAAGCTTTCGTTTAATATATGCCCACACATTTTTAATAGGGTTTGCATCGGGCGACTGCGACGGCCAATCCAATGTAACGATGCCAGATTGAGTCTTCCACTGAGTACAGAGCTTGCTGCGGTGTTTAGGATCGTTGCCCTCCTGCAGAATCCAATCTTAATTTTTTGTGATGAACCATTGTTTGGCAGATGGCAGTAAAGCCTTTCTGTAGATTTTTATCATTTTCTCGGCATTTAGGTTGTCAGTAAAGAGGTGCAAAGTGCTGAATCCAAAGATGCACCTTTATTCCATGTTTTACGGTCCGCTGAACAAGCCTATTGGTGGAAGTTGACCAGGCTCGCGTGAGGACAGAACGTGCCTATATAGAACATTCATCAGTAAAAATGACATTTTCAAAATCTCTATCAATATTTTCATGCGCCCAAGCGAGTCGCTTTGTCACATGTTTTTCAGTCAACAGAGGCTTCTTCATTGTGTTGCGCTATTTCAGATGATGAGTACGAAGATGGGTTCGGATAGTTTCGTAGGATATATCTAAACCTTTTGCCATTAATTTTGCTTGCCCTTGCCGCAGTGTTAAAGCAGGATTCCGCGAAAACAGATTCACTATTCTTTTTTCATCTTTTTTGTTCACTTTTCCTATCGAGCCACGTTCTGGTAAATCATCGACATTTTTACCCACTTTATATCGCTGTATCCACTTCTGTATAAATGCCTTCGACTTTCTCATATATTTAGCAGCCGCTGATTGCGACATTTTGGGACCTTTCGGGTGGATGCAAAGGAACACAGCCTCGTAGCGCGACGCGTACTTAGCACTCATGGCGTTTAACGTGATTCTCTTTCAGAAGATCAACGACAACTGAATCTTTGTTGACAATGCATCAAGGACAAAGCTTTCCTCTATCGGCTTGCGAAAGAATTAGAGCAAAATCTTTCATTACCTGTCGGTGAAGTCGACCACGCTCTTACTTGACAGACTGTACAATACTGTTTATTCAATATATTTTTCAACTGAAAAACTCATCTGCTTTCTTTGTTAGGAAGAAGGGCATCTAGCTCGTTAATGCGAAGGTCAAGACAATGTAACACCATTAAACGCTAGCGTTTCTCCTACAAAGATATCAAACATGTTTAAGAATAAACCCATTGACCTACAGAATATTCCTTCTTAATATTCCTTAATAAAAACAAATAATTAAAATACAGACAAAATTACTACTGAACTACGAAATGAAAGTGATAAATTAAATTTACGTATACCACCACCGGTGATTAGAGGAGCCTCTTTAACAACAAATTCATCGACTACTAAATGCAATCCAAAAAGCATCTGCAACCCTAAAAAAAATAGGTGTTATCTAACCAAATAAAAACATGAAAAAAGAAGCGGGAACTGTAAAAGAATACGAAGGTGACAAATTGTTACAACCAGTAAAAACTTAGTCGATGCAAATGCGTCACGCTTTTCAATGAACTATAAAAAATTCTGAGAATTTATTTAAGAAAGCTATGGCGATAAAAATATTATAGAAATTTTTAATAAATATGCCATCGATTATAATATAATATATAATATTAAGTGTAGTAAAAAGAAATCCATTATTTTTGCATTAAATTAAAGGTTTTATTTAGCATGAATAGAATGATACGATTTAGGTCAAATATACACCATTTTGTTCGATAACTTGCTGCCATTTTGGAGGTAATTTTATAATGGCTCTCTCGTAGAAACCCTTGTCCCTATTGTAAAAAAACTGGGACAGTCGATTTTCACAATCTTCTCTTGAGGCGAATTTTTCACCTGCAAAATCATTCGTCATAGACAGGAACAGGTGGTAATCACTTGGTGCCAGGTCTGGACTATTAGGTGGATGCTTAAGAACTTCCCAACCAAGCTCCCGGAGCTTCTGGTGAGTCACTATCAATGTATGCGGCCTGGCGTTGTCCTGATGGAACACAATTCCTCTCCTATTGGCCAAAGCTGGCCGCTTCTGGGCGATTGCTTCTTTTAGACGGTCCAATTGTTGACAGTATACGTCCGAATTACGAGTTCGGCCGTAGAGGAGCAGCTCATAGTAGATGATTCCCTGCCAGTCCCACCAAACACACAGCAAAACCTTCCTGACTGTCAATCCTGGCTTGGCTACCGTTTGCGCCGGCTCACCGCGATTTGACCACGACCGTTGTCGCTTGACGTTGTCGTAAGTGACCCACTTTTCATCACCAGTAACCATCCGCTTCAGAAATGGATCGATATTGTTGCGATTCAGCAGCGATTCGCAGATGGAAATTCGGTCCATGAGGTTTCTTTGCGATAACTCGTGTGGCACCCATACATCGAACTTCTTTTTGTATCCAGCCTTATTTAAGTGGTTCCAAACGGTTTTTTGTGCAATGTTTAGCTTCTGGGCAACCGAAACAGTGCTTACGTGACGGTCGGACTCGACGATTTCCATTATTTTATCGACATTTTCGACAATTGGCCTTCCAGAGCGTGGTGCATCTTTGACGTCAAAATTACCGGAACGGAATCGACGAAACCAAAATTGCGCGTGATTGGCTGTTACAGTATCAGGACTATAAACACTATTCACATTTTCAGCTGCTTGGCTTGCGTTTTCGCCTTTATCGAAAAAAAAC
This sequence comes from Chalcis sispes, assembly GCA_949987625.1. Lineage (NCBI taxonomy): Eukaryota > Metazoa > Arthropoda > Insecta > Hymenoptera > Chalcididae > Chalcis > Chalcis sispes. The sequence continues at coordinate 29,191,182 of OX465095.1, read as the reverse complement.
TGTAAAATATGGCGTATTTTCTCTTTGTTGGTGTCCATCTTTGACGCGTGCTAAAAAAATACTGAATCAAGCAATCACAAAACTGTATCAGAAGCTTTTTTAGTACGAAATCTTATCTTTCTAACGCCATCTAGTGTAACCCGATCGCACTTTTACAACGGGAGATACAGACTACTAAAGCCATCTATTGGCAAAATAATGGATTACTTTTTACTACACCTAATATATTAACAGAAATGTATCCTTATTTAATAGAACGCTGTATTACAAATCAGGCTTACACGAATGAGAAAAAGCTATTGTCTGAGAATACATCGGGTTTGTCCATGAAACTTTACAAATACAAGACGATTTTACCTTGTCTAAAGATTCAGACTTCTATTGAACTTTTAATGATCACATCTAACATATTAAATAACAAGCAGCTTAATATTATATTTTGAAACACCTGAAGTGTTAACAAACGTAAATTCGATGTACAACAATTACTTGCAAAGGCCGATATATTTGTATGTGTTGAATCATGGCCTACTCCAAATATACATACATCGCAATAATAACTATATAATATCGCTAATCGAAAAGTGAATCTTTTATGTCCAAGTACTGAAGTACAAATTAGTTCGGCCCGTTTTCTAGAGATGGATCTGGCTATTATGAATATTTAATAGTAACAGCTGAATTTGGTAGTTTCAGAGAGGTTAGACATCTGTCAATAATATTCAGTTTATATTGCTTCGAGTTTCATAAAAAAATCTTGTTTTTAACAGTGTTCAATATGTCTAATTTTGTGTTAACTAAGCAACATTTGCGGGAGGTTTTAGTTTTCTGTTTTAATTGGGAGAGAAGTGCAGCTAAAGCGCATTGAATGCTTGTGGAAGTTTATGGTGACAATGCTCCAACTGATAAATTTTGTAGGGAATGGTTTCCACGTTTTAATAATGAAGGAATGGAGATTTCAGCGTCGAAGACAAGCCTCGCTCTGGACAGCCAAAAAAATTCCAAGACAAAAAGTTGGAGGCATTACTCGATGAAAATCCGAGTCAAACGCAAGAGGAGTTTGCAGAATCAATGGAAGTGACTCAACAAGAAGTTTCTGTACAATTAAAATCCATGGGAATGATTCAAAAGCAAGGCAATTGGATGCCTTATGAACTGAAACCAAGACACATAGACAGGCGATTTTTCTGTTGCAAGCAGCTGATTTAAAAGCAACAAAGAAAGGGTTCTGTACATAGAATTGTTACTGAGGATGAAAAATGGATATTCTATGATAACTCCAAGAAGTAAAACTACTACTCTATACCCGGTCAATCGTTGCCATCGACTTTAACATCAACACCAAAGCCGAATATTCATGGTTTGAAGATCATGTTGTGTATCTGGTGGGATCAAAATGGTGTTGTGTACTATGAGATGCTGCAACCTGGCGATATCATAACGGCCAATCGGTATAGGCTGCAATTGATTCGTTTGGGCCGTGCATTACGAGAAAAACGGCCGGAATACGAGGAAAACGTGACAAAGTTATTTTTCTGCATGACAACGCTTGGCCTCATGTCGCAAAAGTCTTGAAAAGATATTTGGAGACGCTCAAGTGGGATAGTTTGCCGCACCCGCCGTATTTTCCGGACATTACTCCTCCTGATTACTGGTTGTTCCAAGGGATGCAGCACGATCTGGCAGGTCATCGGTTCACTTCTTTCGCAGAAATCGAAAATTGGTCTTTAACTTGGATCACCTCAAAAGACGAGATATTTTTACGAGATGAAATACGGAAATCGCCTGAGAGGTGAGAAAAAGTAGTAACTAGCGATGGACAATACTTTAATTAATCTTTTAATTCTTTTTATTTTGAAATAAATACATTTTTGATCGCAAGAAAACGGACCGATTTAATTTGTACTTCCAATAAAAATCCCATTCAATTGTCTCAATATCGAGACAACATATTTTTCAACAAACACTTGGCTTATACGGAACTAAACAATAAATAAAAGCTTCATCCAAGGCAAAATTGGCCTCTAGTATGGGTGGTATTGACTACGTAATTATAAAGAGGCTCCTACTGAAAGACAATTTATTGCTACTTGACATTGAAAGTGCATTTTTTTCTTCCTATAAACTATATCAATATTTTTTGTGGTTTTTTAAATATTTAAAGAAAAAGGTATTTTTACGAAAAAATTTTTAATACTTTTTTCCCTTCAAGTCGCTATAACTTTTTTATTTATGCTTATATCTTTTTTAAAATATAATATAAAGAATTCATTGTATTCTGCATGTTCTGAGCGGAATTTCAATTCTTAATCTCCATAAAAACTAAATGGCTATTAAAAAAAAAAATCATAGAAAAATTTTATTTTTTCAAATTAAGAAGTTGTGTTATAAACTACTTATTTCTAAATTTTAAATTATATTAAAATAGTTGTATAAGTTTTAAGAAGTTTTTTGTAAATTTATAGTGTAACGTCTGAAATTGTTAACATGCAATATACAAGTTAAAGATGCAGCAGGTCTAGCAGTTGAAGCTTTGACGTGCTAGACTCCCTTAGTTTTTATTGGCTAACGCTGCCACGTCAAGGCCTCTGGAATGCGAGGGTCACAGAGAAGGAAATATATTAGAAGATAAATAACTCGAGACCAAATTTTAAAGAACTAAAGTTCATTTATTCCATTGAAGTACGATGTGCGTCGTGTGATACCTTAATCTTAAGTTCGTTAATAATTGTTGCGAGCTTGTATTTAGACAGGTAAGTGGGTGCGCTGTGCCAATTGTTAGCTGATAGTTAGCTGATATCGGTGCGATGAACGTAAGGACGATTTCAATTACAATCTACTTGGTTCCAATCCTTTATTTTTATATTTTCAGGTTACTTTTCCACTTTCTATATTTTTCGCGGACTTATACTTTCTAACGATTTAAAAGATACTTTTAACTTATATTTTTAATCTTTTAATTACTTGCCGACACTTATACTTTATACTTTGAATTACTGACACAATACTTTTAGTTTGAGTTACTAGTTTATATTTTTACTTTGGAACAAAATTTTGTATGCGCTAACATTTGTGAAAAATTAATAAACTTATTTACATTTTATAATATTCTTAACTCTATCAAGATTTACTGCTTTTATACATGTCTTACTTGAATGATAGTTCGTATAAAAATCTTCGTACAAAATTGCTGTATGTGCCCCAATGCTCCACAATAAAAGCAAGTAGGACCTTGTGAGGCCTTTTTGGTTGTTTCCCAATTATTGTTATTCGATTGACATCTTTCCTGCCATACTCGATCAAATTGAAACGATTGGTTTCTGTAATTATTATATGAATCATTTAAGAAACCGCCTCTATCTTCGCGATCGTCCGCCAAGAAAGGTATTTGTTGAACGTCGAAGTTTCTATCATTGTCGTTGTCTCGACGAGCGCTATGTGTATGATTCGTAGACCGGGAGTCGTAGTTTTAAGTCGGTGATATCCTGGTAGTTTGGGTAGCGCTCGCTATAAAATCTGTGTTCATTATTTTTTTTGCATTTTTTTCCTAGCTAGCGTTAAACTGTTCATAGTAATGTGCCCCATTTCTTGGCAATATGTGCAGACTATGCATTCCGTAAAATAATTTATTCTTTTAACTTCGGTTTCACATCGGTCTTAACCGACCTCATGGACTTGAGACGTATTTTCTTCTGGAATGCTATAAGCGAACTTCCTCTCAACATCTAGCGCTTGCTTCCGTGCTTCACTCCACCTATTAACCTTACCCATGCGCATTCTTATCTGCCAGCTTAGGCCTCTTGGAAAAAAATTTTTAGATAAAAATGTATAAATAAAAATGTAAAATTATATTTATTAATTAATATAGTTGATATATCTCAATATACTTTCCAGGTGCCATCTGCGTGTGAGACGCGCAGTGGATTGAAGTTGCAAAAACAATGAGTTATTGAATTTTTTAATAAGAAAAATGTTTTTATTTTCGAGTGCTAACTAAGTAGCACTCAATTTTGATTTTTATATATCTCAAAAACGCGAGCTCGCGCAAAAGAAAGTTAAAGATTTTTTTATAATTTTTTATGCGCAAACGATATAGCTAAAGAAAATTAGCATAATCAAAAGTTTTTATCTGTAGGTGCCAGATTCATAAACCCTATATGTGTTCACTTTATTAAGACACGAAACGCAATAATTGATACGCGCAAGACCGCTGTTAGGTATATTCTCCTTGAATAAGAGATATTAAGTAATATAATATGTAGAACATAAGTAGTATATGTAAAAGAAAGATTTGGGCAGTCATAAAATTATAAAAAAGCAATTTATAATATTTTTAAAAATAAGCAATATTAAAAGTAAAAAAAATACGCCCTTACAATATTGTTTAATTACGAGGTGTGGCAGAAAAGTAATGAGACTAGCGACACTGTAGCAACACGCTGCGCTGTTGGCAGATCGCTTGCACGTGTATCAGGACCCTCCCATGGCTTAGTGCGAGTTCCAACTCCTTCCGTTAACTACGTAATTTTCGTGACTGCTATTAGTGAAGTTATATTTTGGTTGTGCGTTACGCAAAATGGAACATTCATAATAACGCCCTATGTCGCTGTCCTCTTCATCACAGAACTTTTGACCTCAAAAGGCATTCCTGTGATTCCCAAGCCCCCCTGTTCACCTGACCTCAGTCCCTGTGACTTTTTCCTTTTTCCTAAACTGAAAAATGTCCTCAAAGGACGTCATTTTGGGATTTTAGAAAACTTTCAAAAGAGTGTAATGGATATGCTGAAGAACATACTGGTTAAGGGGAGAAATACCTTTAGGAGCGTGAAAAATAGGCCTTTTTTCAGGAATTTTTTTAGAGGGAATAAAATAATCGGATCGTTTGCAAATTTGGATGTGAGTTTATTACAACTTTGAACTTTAAGAAAAATTTTTTTTTCGGATGTCTAACAAAATAGCGGCGTTATGAAGAGTCTTCGGACGCCTGTTTCTTGCAACGTCAAAAAGTGCTGCAACTGCCGTTTTTTTTCTATGGATCTGAAAAAGATGAAATAAGTTTTATTCGTTTACTGACATATTAAAGGGAAGGATGTACCTATAAAAAGATGAAAAAGTGCAAAATTGAAAATTCAGGAGCCGTTTTACTTAGAAGGTCGAATTTTTGACCATTTTTTCAACATATTTGACCCATAAAAAATTATTTATTTACACGCTACCTTCCAAATTTGATATATCCTTCTGGTAATATTACTAAGAGAAACCTGTCCAGATTTTATTCAAATCGGTCGATAACTTTTTGAGCTATAACACAAGCAGTTTTTGAAAAAGTAGTTTCGAGATAATCTTGTTTAAAGTTTTAACATGTTGAAACTATTGATTCTAGTGACTTACCGATTAATCAGCGATTCCAGGCGCATACAGTAGTCCTTCAACTTCCTCGAAAAACTGATTTTTTCCCGCTAGCTGCTGTTTCCGAGCTATGCGAGTTTTTTGTGTTAGAAGACTCATCCGGTTCTGTCGAACAATCCGCGTCTCATCAGAGGTTTCGGCGAAAACTCTGCAGTTGGTGCCAATAATTATGTTCGACGCATTCATAATCATTAAAATCGAAGAAAATTCATCATTGAATACTCCAGCAGCAATGTAGGCTGAAATTTCAACAATTTTAAGTCCTAAATGTGTTTCGGAGCCAATGGCCAGATCGTCGAGTTGAAGCTTTCGTTAGAATTTTGGGTATGGCCACCCAAGCATCTCTCTAGCAAATCATCTCTAAATAAATCTTGATAAATTGACAGAATACGCTCTTTGATACTCGCGTCAAATAACGGTCAAAGATTTCCTAATTTTGGATTTTTATTTAAGGCGATTGCTTTCTGCCATTTGCACCAGCTTTCGGGATCAGTCGGGCAGTATTCGTAATTCGGCTCTTCTTTTGCTGAAGAAGTATGATAAGAAGTAGCCATAATCTCCTTTTTCATATTTTCAGTACTAATACATTTCTTTAAATGCTCAAACCATAATATTTTGTGAGCTTTTCACAACTTTATCCGTCAACTTGCCTCTTTCGCAAAGCGTTTATACTTTTCTCACGCTTCAGAGTCTGGTGCCCATTCTCTTCTCTACGTGGCCAATACATTCACGTTTTATAACTGTCAACTCGTCACCATAAGGATTTAGTTCTAGTATGGCTTTGGAAGTTTTTGAATCCCCACAACCTATATAATTGCCATACTTTACGCCAAATTTCGCTTTTGATCTGGAAAACATTTCTTTCATAGAATCAACCTTAATTTTTTCCGCGGAGCCCTCGTGATTCTTCATGCAATTTTCTTCGTGATCTTCGAACCATTCCTTATATTCTTTAGTATGAGTCTTATTTTTCAAGAGTATACAGCCGTGGCAGTAACTGCTTCTCACAACCAAATTGATCACTTTACCAAAGTAGAAACCGATAAGCGTGGTGACACCATACAGTGATTTGAACCCACGCTTTTTCCATGTGCCGTCACCAGAGACTTTGAGAATTTTTTCTGCTTTTTCATGCTCGGTATTTTTTTTCACCTCTTCTTCAACAGCATCTTGTAATGAAAAATCAAATGACTTAGCAGCTGTATAAATATGCTCTATGATTTTAGTGTAGCTGCTTTGACTAAGTTCAGTGCACAGGTCCATGAGATTGCAAAAGGTATCGATTCCTTGTCTTGCGACCCCCAAAAGTCTCATGATTAACACAAGCCTTCGATTAATTTCGTAACCAATATAAATCAAAGGTCCTAAATGTATTTCTCGATTACAGCATCAACACGTAACGACAATTTTGAAACCCAAGTCTCTATGTCCTGACTCTACAAAATTTATCATTTGCTTGCATACAGAACAAATTAAAATGTCTGTTAAAGTCGTAGAAACTGTTAAAAACTCAATTATTCCATTGTATATGCGTGCAAAGGGATTGTACGAATATCTTCTGTATACGCAGACTTTAGTTTTCTAGCACTTGCACTTTTACCGTTACTTGTATTAGGCCCGAAACTCACCTCGCTCGCCTCAGTGAATTGATTTCCTTGAAATCGTTATTTGCACACTTCCGAGCTATATTATCACGAGTTCCTTTCGGATAGTTCGGTATTTTAGTTTTGAAAATTCAACTGCTCACGACAAACTTTCAAGCTAAGCTGACTCTATTGCTCAGGGAACGTTTCGTTTCGCATGCCTACAGTTTCACACACACACACGCACACACACACACGCGCGCACGCACGCACGCACGCACACACAGATATATATATATATATACTGGGTGAACAACTTTGCTACCGCCGTTTTATTTCGCAATTCGAGGCTTTATTGTCAAAAACTGGTTATACATTTATGATTCAACGTATTGTCCATCGCTGGCCACTACTTTCTCCCATCTTTCGGGCAGCATACAAATCCCGCGTTGAAAAAACTGGTCATCTTTTGAATCGATCCACAAATCGATCCAATTTTTTACTTCTTCATAAGACCCGAAGTGCTGGTCAGCCAGACCGTGTGCCATTGATCGAAACAAGCGATAGTCCGAGGGAGCAACGTCTGGAGAATACGGCGGGTGGGGTGGGACTTCTCATTTCAAAGTTTCCAAGTATGTCTTGAGCACTTTCGCAACATGGGGTCGAGCATTGTCATGCTGTAAAATCACTTTATCATGTCTCTCGTTGTATTGCGGCCGTTAGTCTTTCAATGCTCGGCTCAAACGCATTAATTGCGTTCGATAACGATCGCCTGTGATTGTTTCAGTCGGTTTTAACAACTCATAATACACTACACCGAGCTGGTCCCACCAAATACTGAGCATGACCTTGGAACCGTGAATATTCGGTTTGGCCGTCGACGTGGAAACATGGCCGGGATATCCTCATGATTTTCTGCGCTTGGGATTATCGTAGTGAACCCATTTTTCGTCTTCAGTCACAATGCGATGCAGAAATCCCTTCCATCTTTGCCTTGCAAACAGCTGCTCACAAACACACAAACACCGTTCAACATCTCTCGGCCTCAACTCGTACGGCACCCAATTTCCTTGTATCTGAATCATTCCCATGACTCTCAGGCGTTTTGAAATGGCTTGTTGCGTTACTCCCAATGATTCTGCCAATTCTTGTTGCGTTTGACACGAGTCTTGATCAAGTAATGCCTCCAATTCTGCACCTTTGAAAACCTTTTATCTTCCACCGCCATGCTGGTCTTCGACGTTAAAATCGCCGTTCTTGAAGCGTTGAAACCACTCTCGGCACGTTCTTTCACTAATAGCGGCCTCACCATAGGTATTTGAGAGGATTCGATGAGCCTCAGTCGCAGATTTCTTCATATTAAAGCAGAAAATTAAAACCTCCCGCAAATGACAAAAATTTGACTCGTAAGCTGACATGTTTAATCAAGAATAACTTTATGATGCAGACACAAATCGACTAATATTTCGATGGCGTTATGTTTACAAATACCTAAGCTTATTGTATGACATCTATGATCTATTTATTTCAACTACCACTTACCGCTACAGCCATCTATTACAAAACGGCGGAAGCAAAGTTGTACACCCAATATATATATATATATATATATATATATATATATATATATATATATATATATATGTATATATATAAATTTACGAGGGTGGTCTGAAAAGTTTCCGACTTCAACGTGAAGATAGCAGCACTCGTCAATAAAAGCTAGCGAATTTCGTTGTTCATCTGTTGACAGTTGCTCACCAAAGTTTCAGCCATTTTGAATGCGCAGTTGTTAGTTGACAGTCGTTTAAGTGAGTCGATGTGAGTGTTGTTGTGAAAATGGACAAAATTGAGTTCGAGCTGTCATTGAATTTTTGTTTTTGAAAGGCAATACGCCAACGCAAATCAAAAATAAGTTAAACTCTGTGTATGGGGACTCGGCACCATCATTTACCACAATAAAATTTTGGGCAGCTGAATTCAAACGTGGCCGTGACAGCTCGGGAGACGATGAACGTTCGGGACGTCCAAAAACTGCAACCACTGACGGTAACATCGCCAAAGTTCACCAAATGGTGGTAGACGGCCGCTGAATTAAGGTAAGAGAGATAGCAGAGGTTATGAACATGCCCAAAGAACGTGTTTGCTACATATTAAATCGAGATTCAGGCATGAGAAAGCTGTCCGCACGTTGAGTGCCGCGTTTGCTTACGTTAGACCAAAAACGTGTTCGAATGAACACTTCCAACGCTCTATTGGCGCAGTTTAGGCACAGTAAATCCGAGTTTTGGCGCTAATTAATTACTGTAGATGAAACTTGGATACACCATTATACGCCCGAAACAAAAATGCAGTTGAAACAGTGGACTGCAAAGGAGGAACCGGCTCCAAAAAAAGCAAAAACTGTTTTTTCGGCTGGGAAAGTGATGGCGACAGTTTTTTGGGATAGTCATGAAGTTGTTTTAATCGATTATCTTCAAAAAAGAAAAATCATTACAGGAGAATACTACGCATCATTACTTGACAAGCTGGAGGCAGAACTTGCGGAAAAACTTCCACATTTGCAGAAAAAGAAGATTCTGTTTCACCAAGACAATGCGCCGTCTCACACCTCAGCGGTTGCCATGGCAAAAATCCACGAATTACGGTTTTAGCTGCATGACCATCCGCCTTACTTACCAGACCTAGCCCCAAGCGACTTCTTTATGTTTCCTCATCTGAAAATTGCACTCGAAGGACAGAGATTTTCGTCAAATGAGGAGGTAATCACCTTCGTGAACAGTCGTTTCACAGAGAAAAACGCCAAGTACGATTTGGATGGGTTAAAGAGATGGGAGCATCGCTGGGAGAAGTGTGTAGAATTGCAAGGAGACTATGTTGAGAAATAAAAAAAAATTAAGAAAAAATGTCTTGTATCTGTGTTAGGTCGAAAACTTGTCAGACCATCCTCGTATATATATATATATATATATATATACACAGTGTGTCCTATGAAAAACGGAACTTTTTTAAAACATTGATTTATATTAGCGCCACCTATTGGTAGATGTTAGCAATGGAAAGGTCCATTCTTAACTGACATCCTATCAAGATTGTATGACAATTGGTTCAATGGAAACCAAAATATCGCGCTCAAAGTGACAGTGTGTTTGTGGCATCGGTCGAAAAATGAACTTCGAACAAAAAGAAAATATTAAGTTCTGTTTTAAACTCAGTAAATCTTTTACTGAGACGCATAATTTGCTAAAACAAGTTTATGGCGATAATTGTCTATCCCGTACCAGAGTGTATGAGTGGTATAAGCGGTTCCAGGAAGGTCGTAAAGACATTCAGGACGACAAACATCCAGGTCCTTTAAATACCGTGGTTACTCAAATTAACATTGAAAAAGTGCGTGAATTTATAAAAAATGAGCCAAAATCTTCATTGCGATACATGGAAATGGAATTAAATATGTCCAAAATTCAATTCATCGCATTTTGACCGATTGTTTGAATCTACGGAAGGTGTGTGCACGCTTTGTTCCACACAAATTGACCGACTACGAAAAATTGCTCCGAATTCAACATTGTAAGGATTTGATTAAGGAGTCAAAAAAGGACCCAAACTTAAAATATTCAATTGTGACTGGTGACGAGACATGGTGTTTTCAATATGATCCCGAAACCAAGCGTCAAAGTGCTGAATGGAAGCACCCAACCGAGCCCAATCCGAAAAAAAGTTGTCTTGAGAAGTCAAAAGTGAAGACAATGTTGATTTGTTTTTACGATTCGGAGGGTATTATTCATCGTGAATTCGTTCCACCTGGTCAAACGATTACTGCTGTGTTTTTATTTTGGTGTTATGAAGCGTTTGCTTAGCCGTATTCGTCGTGTGCGGCCACAATACCGTGAAAAAGGGAGCTGGCGTTTGTTGCATGATAATGCCCCGTCTCATCGATCGAACATGATCACGGATTTTTTGATCAAAAATTTCCATTTTAACCATTAACCATTTATTGTACTCGCCTAATTTGGCTTTGTGCGACTTCTACTTGTTCTCAAAATTGCACTTGCCTATGAAAGGAAAACGTTATGCCGACGTAGAGGCCATCCAAAGAGCGACGACCGACATACTAAAGTCGATGGATAAAAATGATCTCAAAAACTCATTCGATATGTTAATTGATCGTGCAAAACGTTGTATTGATGCGGAAGGAGACTATTTTAAATAAAATAAATGAGATTAGCCGGGTTATTGAGTTTTTGTCTTTCTTTTGAAAAAGTTCCGTTTTCCATGGGACACACTGTGTATATACAGCCTGCCCCTCTGTCTAGTGAAAATATTTATAACACCTGATGCAGGGAGAAATTTTATAAATAAAAAACCTTGTTACATTAAAATCAGTGAATTAATCACTATTTAATTAACAATAGATTAACAGCCAATCAGATTTCTTCGCGATCAAGTAGGCGGGCCTTGAGAGAATAAAAACCAAAAAAAAAAAAAAAAAAAAATGGGCGGGGCTTTTAATTTTGAACTGTATATCGATATGCGTCGATGTGTGCATCGCATTGCTATGTTATTGTTTCTCCCCACTTCGCCGCGAATTTTAATCCTGATCGTCTTATGTCCTCTCATTCATCTTATTCCTTTCATTTAGGCTATAGCACTGACGGTTTGGGTTCTAATCCCCAGTTCCGATTTTTTTTTTTTTTTTTTTGTAGTTTCTGTATGTCTTTTTTTAGATATTTCGATGAAAGCCAATATATCTAAAAGTTTTTTAATTTTTTCTATAGTTGATGCTTAGGATTTGTAACGGAGAATCCGTCATAGGTCGTCGACGAAGAATGTAAGTGTTTACATTCTTGCGCGACCGTCTCCAGGTTGCCAGCTTGTGTAAGTCTGTTTAGTCGCGAAAATGCGGATTTTTCCCAAAAGCCGGCAACGTTCGAAAATCACGCGATTTTCGAACTTGCGGTGACGATCGGCGAGGAATTTTGGGAGCCGCGAGGGAAGGGGAGAGAAGAGCGAGCGTAACGGCAGTTACGTGGTGGTCTCTACATAGTGAGTTTCGCTGCGCGTTCCCGCGAGGACGAAGAGATAAGTCCCGCGGTGAATATAGTTTTGTTCCTTTTTGATTAGAGTGAGCGTCGCGAGTAAAGCCAAGGGTGAAGGTGTGCGAGAGAGAGAGAGAGAGAGAGAGAGAGAGAGAGAGTGAGTGAGGAAGAAGTCGTGAGAGAGTGCGAGGGAAGGAGAGCGAAGACGAGAAAGAGTAGCGAGGAAGTAAGACGTGGGACGAGGAGTCGATAGTTGGCGGGAGGCGACCGGAGGTTGCCACCGGTATCTCAGAAGTTGAGGGTGAGGCGGAGACAGTGAACATCGAGGCGAGATCTCAGCGAGATTTGGCAGCGCTTCTCCGGAGGTTTAGCTGCAGGAACGAGGTGCAGCGGTGCCAGAGGAAGCTGCCAGGAGCTCAACTGCTAGCGAACGAGCTTCGTGAATCGCAAGGGTAAGCGCCTCATTTATTCGTGCGAAATAGCGAGAGCGGGAGAGAGAAAGAGAGTGAGAGCGCGTAGTGGTGGTTTTGCGTTGAGGGTGGCGAGAAATTGCCACTTCCCTGCCTTGGGGAAGCGATAGGCCTTCGTCGGCTGGGAGACAGTCGCGGGCGGCCGGCCTGCATCTTCGCGACATAGACAGCGGGAGAGAGAGTGAGAGAGAGAGAGAGAGAGATTGAGACATTATTTTAAAGTATAAATTTTTTTGTGCAAGGCACTCAGGGTGCACGTAGCTAAATCGGCTACGACGTGGTGCCTACGTCACAAATGGCGACCGTGACAGGACCCTGGTAATTCCGGGTCCTCTTAGTGTACATCAATGAGCTTGCCCAATGTAAACATTGCGCGCGAGTTTCTTGCCGATGTACAATTACTCAAATATTATTTGAGAAAGTGATTTTTCAAGCGGCGTAAGTGCGAGAGAGACAGTCGGCCCACTTGCGTGACGAAGATACGCACAAAGAGGAAGGGCCGATTGCTAGCCTAGAGAGAGAGAAAGTTGAGTGCACTCGCACTAAGTGCACCCGGCACTTAGAGCGAAAGCGTCCGTTCGGACTTAGTTGATTTTTCGACTCGTTCGGACTCAGACTATTTTTCGATCTGTTCGAACTTGGTCTATTTCCCGACCGATTCAAACTTAGTCTTAGCCAAGAGGGGGGAAAGAGGGGGGGGGGGGGTGTTGGTGTTTAGTTGTTTGTTTTTTTTGTTTTTTTTTCCATCTTTCGCTTGCTGAAGAACACCGAGATGGCTGATTATGAACAATTAATGGTTCGCATGTTAAGCAGGTCTCGAGCGGCCCGCCAAGCGAGAAGAGAGAGCAGTGCTCTCCCGGTTGAGGACGTCATCCGACAGCTGGAAGAGCGCGGACTTAGGACGAGGGGAGAAGGTTTGGAGTTGCGCGAACGACTTCTTAGGGCGATTGTACGTGATGATGATCCGAGCGTGTCGGTGCCGTGGTATGATGATTACGACGCCGACCCTGCAGCTCCTCCCGCGCCGATCCCAATGTCGTGTAACCGACTCTGGGAGACCAGGAAGTGGTCCCGAAGAGGAAGTCGAGCAACGCAGAGTACCTCGGAGGATCTCACGAGTGGAGAGTCCGACGCAGGGAATTGGGCGGGGCCGGAGGCACTGAACTCCTTGAGGATCGGTGACACGGCCCGCACTCCTGCTTGGAGCAGTGCGGAGAAAGTTTTGGAGCCTAGGTAAATGGAGAGTGAAAGAGCGGAGAGGCCTCACTGGCCAGCCGCCGTACTGCCGCTCGCGACTACAAGCGCAGCGGCACCTTTCACTGGCTCTTCGGCGGGATTCACGTCATTGGCGTACCCGGCGGCCCCGGTTTCGACCGTTGCGGCCCCTGCGTCGATGCCACCGCCGAATTCGGGTCCGCAGCAACCTGCTACGGTAGTCGTTGGCGCGGAGCAGTGGCAATTCATCATGAGTCAGCTGACGGAGAACAGGAATGAAATTAAGGAGTTAAAAGAGCTTCTGCTATCTTTAAGTTTGTTCTCAAAGGCAACTCCGATACCGACGTCGACCGGGGAGTTAGGAACTGCTCAGAGCAGACCCCCCCTCCCCCCCAAGTCCAGCACACCGTCAGCCGACTGCACAAGAACCGTGGCAGGCTGCAAGTGTACTTTCGAGTACGTCGAGCACATACGAGATGGGTGTTCGGCCGAGGGCTCAACAAGAGCTGAGAGTGTCTGAGCACCCCGAAAAGCACGTGTCGTTATACGCTCTCGGTGGTGGAGCGGCGGCAGCTCGTCGGGAAAGAGGAGAGATGCGTGGCCCCTCCCGCAGTCAGTCAGAGGACAGGCAACAGGATGATAGGGCCACAGCTGAGCGTGAGCGGTGCTTGAAGGCGATGAAGCAGTGGGGAGTGACGTTCGCTGGCAGGGACAAGGAGGATTCGTCCGAGTTCGTCGCGCTAATGGAAGATTTCCGACGCTTCCATTCCTACGGCGAAGAGGCGATACTAAGTGCTCTGTCAGTCGTCCTCACCGATGCTGCACGCTTTTGGTACAGGGGAATCAGAGAAGATATCCATGATTGGCAGGGATTTCTTCGACGTTTCCGCGATCAGCACTGCCCTGAGATTGAGGAAAGAGCGGTGATGAGAGAGTTGGAGAAGCGTACGCAGGGGAAGGGTGAGAGCGTCACACGATATATATCGTGTTTCCGGGCAATTGCAGCTCACCTAAAAAACCCGCCGTCTATGCTTCAACTGGTGGAGATGGCGTACGAACCGCTGCAACCCGAGTACCGGTTGTTCATGGCCGCTGCTTCAATCCGTAGTTATGAGGACATCATGACACACGGTAAACGGTGCGAGAGGAATATGCGCATGAACGAGCGCTTTTCGGACCCGCCTTCGAAAGACAAATCCGTCTCCCAAGAAGCGGCCTTTACCGGTACTTTGAGGCGCTCTAGCCAAATTGCTGAAGTGAGAGAGACGGAGAAGAAGGGGATGTTTTCGTCGGGGCAGCCGGGGAAGTTGGAGAGCCCCAAGGGAACCCCCAAGAAGAAGAAGCGCCGAGAAAAGAGAACAAATTCGAGTTTCTCGAGTGGTTACGAAATTGCTGCGGTGCAATGGGCACCAAGAAGTCCTGCGCCGTCGCCAACTTACGCGGGAGTCGCGCGGAGCTCGCCAGCACCTAAGCCGGCTTTGAAGCAGCTCCCAGCGTCGGAGTCTTGGCAGACGCCAGTTAGAACGTCTCAAAAGAGACCCATCTCGTCGCCGAAAGGTCCTTCGCCGACGTCTATGGCAGCTGCACGGGCCGGCGACCCGTTCTGCGGAGTGTGTTATACGTGTCAGAGGGTGGGCCACAGAGCGTCGCTTTGCCCCCAGAGGCGGTGCTTCGCGTGCGGGCATCTCGGCCACATCGTGGCGGAGTGTCCCTTAACGCCGAAGGTGCCACTCGAGCGCGGTGAAGCGATCGCTAACTCGCCGCCTGTTGCCTGACAAATGTGCGGGATGGCTGGAGTTACAGCTCTCACCTGCCCGCGATGCGTGCCCAAGGTCCTGCGTATGGAAAACGAGCGAACAGGATTCCCAAGTCGTCCGATGGGCCTTGCAGTTCGTCGTTCAATGGATCAAAAAGGGAGCGAAAGGCCGTGGCGATAAATACCATCGCCCGCCACGAGAGTCGCCGGTAGAAGAGACGGCGAGGTCCTCGCGGCCGTCCTTAAGAGAGGGTTGCTATCGTCGACGACTTGTGCTAAACGTTTCCTCCTACGAGGAGGTAGAGTTCAGGAGGGAGGGCGCTTTGTAACGGAGAATTCGTCATAGGTCGTCGACGAAGAATGTAAGTGTTTACATCCTTGCGCGACCGTCTTCAGGTCGCCAGCTTGTGTAAGTCTGTTTAGCCGCGAAAATGCGAATTTTTCCCAAAAGCCGGCAACGTTCGAAAATCACGCGATTTTCGAACTTGCGGTGACAATCGGCGAGGAATTTTGGGAGCCGCAAGGGAAGGGGAGAGAAGAGCAAGCGTAACGGCAGTTACGCGGTGGTCTCTACAAAGTGAGTTTCGCTGCGCGTTCCCGCGAGGATGGAGAGATAAGTCCCGCGGTGAATATAGTTTCGTTCCTTTTTGATTAGAGTGAGCGTCGCGAGTGAAGCCAAGGGTGAAGGTGTGCGAGAGAGAGAGAGAGAGAGAGAGAGAGAGTGAGGAAGAAGTCGTGAGAGAGTGCGAGGGAAGGAGAGCGAAGACGAGAAAGAGCAGCGAGGAAGTAAGACGTAGGACGAGGAGTCGAGAGTTGGCGGGAGGCGACCGGAGGTTGCCACTGGTATCTCAGAAGCTGAAAGTAAGGCGGAGACAGTGAACATCGAGGCGAGATCTCAGCGAGATTCGGCGGCCCTTCTCCGGAGGTTTAGCTGCAGGAACGAGGTGCAGCGCTGCCAGGAGCTCAACTGCTAGCGAACGAGCTTCGAGAAACGCAAGGGTCAGCGCCTTATTTATTCGTGCGAAATAGCGAGAGCGGGATAGAGACAGAGAGAGAGAGTGAGAGCGCGTGGTGGTGGTTTTGCGTTAAGGGTGGCGAGTAATTGCCACTTCCCTGCCCTGGGGAAGCGATAGGCCTCCGTCGGCTGGGAGACAGTCGCGGGCGGCCGGCCTGCATCTTCGCGACATAGACAGCGGGAGAGACAGTGAGAGAGACAGTGAGAGAGAGAGAGAAAGAGAGAAAGATTGAGACATTATTATAAAGTATAAATTTTTTTGTGCAAGGCACTCACGGCGCACGTAGCTTAATCGGCTACGACGTAGCGCCTACGTCACAGATTATTAATTAACTGATTTATCAACCTTATATTCGATTGAACTTAATCTTTTATTGTAATGTCCATTTATTCATAAAATAAATATTTTAAAAAAAATGCTGCGTCTTATTATTTTTACGTTAAATGCATAAAAATGCAATATGAGGTAACTAAGTGTGAAAGACTCGGATGTATAATAGATTCAAGGTCGTTTTCCAATTTGTAACATCGATGAATTTTTTTTAAATATTTTTTTTGAAGGCATTTTTTTTTTGGTGTAACGAATAATGTTATGCAGCTTAAAATCTCGTGTAAAAATAAAATTTTAATTATTTTAATATCTTACTTTATGAAAATTTTATTGTATTTATTAAACAACTGACTGTAATCAAGAATTATAATAATTAATTCATAATTTTTTTGAACACATATTAAAAGATGCTTACGAACGAATGAAAACTTATTTAACAAAAACTTTAATATTATTTTTTGAATTTTACAAAGACTTGCAGGAGCTAAAAAAAAAAAAATACGAAACTGAGGATTAGAACCCAAACCGTCAGTGCTATAGGCTGAATGAGAGGAATAAGAAGATGAATGAGAAGACAAAAGAAGATCAGAATTAAAATTCGCGTGGGGGAAGAAACAAGCGTAGCAGTGTGACGCACACATCGCCGCATATCGATGTATAGTTCAAAATTGAAAGCCCTGCCCATTTTTGTTTTTTTTTTTGGTTTTTTTTTTCTCAAGGCCCGCCTACTTGATCGCGAAGAAATCTGATTGGCTGTTAATCTATTGTAAATCAAATAGTAATTAATTCACCGATTCTAATATAACAAGGTTCTTTATTTATAAAATTTCTCCCTGCATCAGGCGTTATAAATATTTTCACTAGATAGTGGGACAGGCTATATATATATATATATTTATATATCGTAACGCCACTGGGGATCAGGGTGGCGTACAAATGTAGGTAAGCGGACGGGTAGCTTACAAGCACACTGTCGACAAACCGATTAAAACAAAACAGACAGCGTTTAGTAAATCTTAATATTAATTACAACTACTAAATTTGCAATTTTACGCGAGCCCAGGGCGCCAGCTATACACGTGTAGCGCGGTTTCTCACACGGCACTTTCGTTCGCACGGCTAGCTCACGGTTAGAGCGGTCACGGGCATACAAGATTTGAAAAGACAAAAACGGCGTGTAGCACGCGTCGCGGTCGCACACACAGCCGGGAAGAAACGAGGACGGTTCGGTAAAGAGATGCCCTCTGGTAGCAGCTACTGCACCTGGGTGCACTTACCAGATACGAGGTCTGGCTATTAAATAACGAGACTGGTTACGAAAAAGGGTTTTATTATAAAAATTATTTTACATTCGAATGCTCCCCTTCATTATACTCCCCTTCCCTCGCCACACACCTTTCCATACGTTTTTTCCATTGATCGAAGCAATGCTGGAAGTCTTCTTTGGTGAGGGCCTTTAGGAGCTCTGCCGTTTTTTGCTTTACCGCTTCCATCGACTCAAATCGGATCCCTTTCAAAGCAGATTTTATCTTCGGAAACAAAAAAAAGTCGCACGGTGCCAAATCTGGCAAGTACGGCGCGTGTTCGAGCACTGTAGTGCGCTTACCGGCCAAATACTGCTTCACAGATAGCGCGTTATGAGCAGGTGCGTTGTCCTGGTGCAAAATCCACGAGTTGTTCTTCCACAACTCGGGCCGTTTCTTACAAACTCGTTCTCGCAGTGTTGCCAAAACTGACAAATAGTAAGTCTGGTTGACAGTCTGACCCTCTGGAACCCATTCAGTCATCACGATACCGTTAATATCGAAAAAAGCGATCAACATTGCCTTGAATTTTGATTTGGACATCCTTGCTTTTTTGATTCTGGGCGATTCAGGCGTCTTCCAATGCATCGATTGCCGCTTTGTTTCAACATCGTATTGAAAAATCCACGTTACGTCGCAAGTAATAATGTTTTTCATCAGTCCGAAATCTTTTTTTAACCTTTCAAGGAAATCTGAGCAGACCTGTTGACGCAAGAGCTTTTGGTCAGAAGTCAGGTTTTTTGGCACCAACTTCGCACAGACTTTTGTCATGTGTAATTCCTTGTGTGAAATTTGTTTAACCGTTTCTTTATCGGCGTTTACAGCCTCGGCAATCATCCGGATGCTCATTCGACGATCTGCACGCACAATTTGGTTGATTTTGGTCACTGTTTCCGGAGTTGAAACAGTGGCTAAACAGGGCGACCTGGGCGTTGGTCATCTTCAGTGCTCACTCGGCCCTTACTGAAGCGCTTACACCACTCAAAAACACAAGCACGAGATAGAGAATTGTCCCCATAGGCCTCTTGCAACAATTTACAGCGCTCAGTCGGAGTTTTTTTCAATTTAACGAGAAATTTGAGATTGATACGTTGCTCCTGTTTTTCGTCACACATGGTTCTCGGCACGAGAAAAAAACACGTTCGTTTTAAACCGCTACTGCACAAATACAATAATAGTGACGAGAACGTGTTTTGGTACGTGCATAGACAAGATATCTAGATACCCAACGCACTACTCGTTTTTTTCCCCACCCCTCTACGGCGCCCTCTAGGCGCGCAGTCTCGTTATTTAATAGCCAGACCTCGTATTGTTCAACACACTCGATTACAAAACACGTTTTGCACGCTTGAACGCGCTCGTCTTTAAGGCACTACTTCGTTTGTGGCTACTCGCGAATACGGAATCGAACAGAGTGTGAACTGCTCGCGACTATGGAACCCCGCGAAGTGTCGGCTGCTCGCGACTATGGAACTGAACGGAGTGAACGAGTGCTCTTTCATTGGCACATTCGTGAGCGCAGATCTTGGATGATCGTTCTGCGCCGGCACACGCGCTCAGCGCTTTTGGCAGTTGACACCACCGCGCGCCAGTAGCACGCGTTCCAGGTTATCCGCTCGCGAACGCTATTGTGGTTTTGATCTTCCTGGAGCGGTGAGAATCATCACCCGTTGTCTAGGGAGTCTAGGTAAGCTAACGCGTTCCATAACGGTCAGGCGACGACTAATTTTTCTCTTCTTCCTGTTTTTGTTGCGGAGCAACGGCGAGACGGATCGGAACAATAGGCGGTGGAGAAGGCGAAGCGGCGGTACCACAAACAACGGTGGCCTGCTAGCAGCGGCTGCGAGGAAGCGCTTTTAAACAATCCCGGGTATGTAAATATTTGCACGGGGAAGTTGTGCTTATGTTTTTCCTTACCTCCTAACCTCCCCTTATCAACTTTCCTATGATGTTGTGGGGCAGTCTGTACTCCCCTTTCAAAGTGCAGCTGCTGCGGTTATTTCCTTCTCTAATTACTGTTTGGGAGGTTGCAGGTGATGGATAACGACAAAGACAGGGAACGAGCTTGGGAAAGGACCCTTTTTGCTGTGTGTACGAACACTGATGAACTAGCTATGGGCTTCTGAGATTGGTTCCCTGTTGGAATCTGTATGAGAGCTAAGCCCATGTACCTGGAGGAGGTGCAGCTTACACAGCCCTGCGTGGCTGTCATTAGGGTTACATGTGTCAGTCCTGCGAGACTGCTTAGATTGTGAGGGATAGTATGGGCTACGAGAAGGCCTACAAGCTACGCTTTGGCCCCTTCGTGTGATTGGTGCAAGGCACCACGTCACAATATATATATATATATATATATATATATAATGTCGTTTACATGAAAAAAAGTGGCCTGTCGTTTCTAATAATTCCTTGAAACACCTGTCTGGCCATACAAAAGGTAAATAAGAAAGCATTGCGAAGCAAAGGTTGCTCCGCCTCTAACGGTCCGAGCGCCTGACTCGCTACCTGACCGCATGCTATCGCCGCGCTTTAAGCTATATGCGATAATTCCGAAAATTTTCAATATTTTGAGTTATCCTTTGGTCAGTATATTCTTAAGATATCATACTTTCGAAATATGTAAAAAAAAAAAAAAATATATCGATTTTTTCAAATTTTTAAAGGTATTTCTCCCTTTAAAGACTTCCAGCGCTGCTAACAAAAATGGGAACAACGTCTCCATCGGTGTGTAGCTGCCCAAGGGAACTACTTTAAAGGAGATAACATTTATGTTTGAAAAAAATAAAAACTTTAGTAAAAATTAAAAAAACAGTCTCATTACTTTTCTGTCACGCCTCGTATGTCAAGCCCAAAACATCAATATGCTGTAATAAAAACAATTTTTATCGAGACTTTATGAAAATTTTTATTCATTTTGTACAAAGAATAATGTATAGCTCATTATGTGCAAAGTTTTGGCTTATAATGGTAAGATTTCAGTGCAGTTTTAAAATTAAGAAGTATAGTCAAGTTTTTTTGAATCTAAAAGTATATTATTAATTTTAATTTAGTAGATTTTTACAAAAATAAGATTCTATGTAGTTTTATGTTTTTATATTCCTTATTAACTTATATTTAATTAAAATAATTTTAATTTATGAGACGTTCCAATAAATTCTTAGTATATTTCAGAGTCGAGTTTTATTTATTTATTTATTTTTTTTTTTGAAAATTTGTCAACTTTTAGTTTATATCAAAATAAGATATCATGCCAAGTATCGGCTCAAAATATTAATTTTTAAAGAAGTTATGCATATTTAAAAAAGAAGAGTAAAATTTTCAAACTGCTATATCTCAAATACTAATTATCGGAATGACGTAATTTTTTTTTCTATTACTCCAATAATATTGAACTTATGAAATGTATATAATTTAATACAAAATTGTTTTATAAATAAAGTTACATAAGTTTTTCATAAACAAATTAAGTTTTTTAATTGAGTGGCACATACGATTTTCAATTTTTTTATGTCAAATTAAAGTCTAATCTTTCTTCTTTAATTTGGTAAAAAAAAATTTTTCGACATTTTAATGAAAAAAAAATTAGAGCCATTTGAAGCCGACGCTCGATGCTTCCCACCGTGCCGCGCCACACATACTAGGTTGTTCATAAAGTTTTGAAAGCGGAAATAAAGATACTTTTTTTTGTTGATGAAATCACTTTTATTGCTCAGAATAATGTTCCATAAGTTTAATACACTTGGTCCAACGGTCTTCTAACTTGTTTATCCCATCATGGAAGTGACTTTCTGCAAGGCTTGCAAAATACTCCTCTACGACGGCTATAACCTCTTCGTTTGATGAAAAATGCTTCCCACGAAGAAATTTCTTGAGGTTTGGAAGCAGCCAGAAGTCAGAGGGAGCTAAATCAGGCGAATAAGGTGGATGCTGCAACAATTCGTACTCTAATTCGGTTATTTTAGTGATGGTTTTTTGAGCTGTGTGAGCGGGTGCATTGTCTTGATGAAAAATGATTTTTTTCTTGTGCAAATCGGGTCTTTTTTCACTAATTTTTTTATCCAATTGGTCCAAAAGGTTACAATAATATTCAGAATTTATTGTTTTGCCAGTTTGGAGATAATTCACCAACAAAATCCCTTTTGCATCCCGAAAACTGACGCTAACACCTTCTTCGCCGATTTTTGGACACAAACTCGCTTCGGTGCCGAAATGCCTGGTTGACACCACTCTTTAGCCTCTTGTTTTGATTCAGGGTCATGATGGTAGACCCAAGTCTCATCCATAGTGATGAATCGACGCAAAAAATCCTTTTTATCCTTTCGAAAACGCTCCAAATGTTGCTCAGAAAGTCGCATTCGAACGTGTTTTTGTTCCATTGTGAGCGAATGCGGCACCCATTGTGCACAGAGCTTTCTGAAACCCAAAACTTCATTTGAAATATGACTCACACTGCCTAATAAGATGTCTAGGGCCTCTGCTAAATCTCTCTTGGTCAATCGACGATTTTCCAAAACCATATCCTGTACTTTTGCTATGAATGCTGGTGTTGATGCACTTTTTGGACGTCCTGAGCGTGGATCGTCTTCAACGCTTTTTCGACCACGTCTAAACTCTAAAACCCATCGATGCACAGTTGGAAATGAAGGAGCAGATTCCTTTAACACTTTCACCATTTTTGTATGAATTTTTGTTGCTGATAAACCTTCCAAAACAAAGAGTTTTATCACTGCACGATATTCGGTTTTTGTCATTGTAAAAAAAATACACTGACACGTCAACTTCAAATGGCTTATAAACAAACAATAAATTGACAGAGTGGAATGAAACTTTGGGTATGTTTATATGGAAGATAAAATATTGAAATGGCGTAAAAATTTTGGTTCTTCTACTGCTCTATAGATGTCGCTTTCAAAACTTTTTGAACAACCTAGTAGCCTTATGATGTATGTATGCGCTGCATAATACGGCGATTGCTTAAGAAGCGATTTGTTTACTTCTTCAAGCTTCTTTCTTATTTCAAAGTACATTGATTTTTTTTCGCAAAGTCATAATTGAGATTTTAATATTTATTTTAACATATCTTATTCAATAATTTATTTCTTTAGTGTCTTAATAAATAGTATCTTGTTATAAAAAAAAAAATCGTTTTCTTTACGATTAAAATGTCTATGTTACGTATGGGGGAACATGCACATATTGAAATTTTAATACTTATTTTATTGCGGGACCCACCAAACCGTCCCGTACGGGCCCACTCGCGCATTGCGAACTGAAAAGAGTCCCTACTGTCACTAATCACGGGAATCGGGGGAGTTGACGCGTCTGCCCCATTATAATTAAAAAATTATGAATTCATTGATAAATATAATTAAAATCTTATCTGGAAACTACTGGTGTCCTAAACCTTTGAATTCTGCCTTGGATCACTGAAGGCAAAAAGGAATTGACGGTCGGGATGGAATCACCAACACTGTTAATTTTGTCTAAAATCGTTTTATTTGTTTTTCACACTTACACGTATAAGGCTTCTTTTTATTTCTTTACTGCAAACCGACCACACAACACGACACACCGAGAATCGAAACAAAAAGGAGAAAATAAAATACTATTTATTTTTTAAAGGTCTGTCTCTCGCGAAATGAAAAACGAAAGAAAAACTTAAACTTATTTTTACTCAAGAAACACACGAAAATTAAAAATACACGATAAGAAAGAAAAACTCGTAATTCTCTCGTGAGACACAAAAATTTGAAATCTCATTCTCGCGTCTTGACTACTAAAAGAAAATCGAAAAAAGTCTAAACTCTCCCTCCTGTATGTCTCCCTATTTGTCTCTCTTCCGGCCCGTTCCTTCCCATTATTTGAAGACTTGGTCGCGGAGGCATCGTGGGGATTTTTTGCTTATTAGGCATCAGCATGAGTCTCTGTAGACACCCAAGCCTTCCCGCGCCTTGCAGCTGAAATGCAACTCTAATTCGTTTATTCGTCTAAGTGTGTGTGCCGAGAAGAGTTGGATCACTCAATTCTCTATACGTGTGTTGGAAGAATGTAGAATGAGTTTATTCTCCATGTTTCCTGGATTTTTCCACAAGAGTTAGTTTTGCAGTATAACGCATCGTTCAATAAGTCCCGAGACTAACAACGAAAACAACATTTTTTTTAAAAATCATTTTTATTCATCAATATAATCTCCTTTTAGAGAGATACAATCTTTCCAACGCCTTTCCAACATTTCTATACCATGTTTATAGAAGGATTTATCCTTTGCTTCAGAATAGGCTTCAGCTTCGGCAATGACCTCCTCATTCGAGCCAAATTTTTTTCCCTGGAGTATTTTTTTGAGATCAGCAAAGAGCCAGTAGTCGCTGGGGGCTAAATCTAGCGAATACGGGGGGTGGGGAAACAAATCAAAGCCCAATTCGTTCAATTTTGCCATTGTTTTCATGGACTTGTGGCATGGTGCATTGTCTTGGTGAAAAAGGATTTTTTTCTTCTTCATGTGCGGTCGTTTTGCTGCGATCTCGTCCTTGAAACGTACCAACAAGTCAATATAATAATCACTGTTGATCGATTTACCTTTTTCCAGATAGCCAATGAAAATCACGCCATGTGTATCCCAAAAAACAGACGCCATGACTTTGCCAGCAGACTGCTGCGTTTTTGGACGCTTTGGGCAGCTTTCGCCAGCCATGCGCCACTCAGATGATTGCCGATTCGACTCCGGAGTGAAATGATGTATCCATGTTTCATCCATGGTCACGTATCGACGCAGGAAATTATTTTTATTGCGAGTAAATAGCGATAAACAGCTCTCTAAATTGTCGACTCGTTGCTGTTTTTGTTCCACAGAAAGCAATCGCGGCACCCACTTGAAAAAAACCTTTTTCATGCTCAATTTTTCATGAAGGATTGTAAATACGCTTCCAGATGATATCTGTATCATTTCTGCAATCTCACGGCCCTTCACTTTGCGATTTTTCATTACAATTTTTAACAGTTTACTTACAGTTTTCTGTGTAACGGCTTCCAATGGCCTACCCGAACGTTCCGCATCGTTTGTGTCCGTACGACCACGTTTAAACTCAGCATACCAACGACAAATCGTTGGTTTGGATGGAGAGGAGCCCGAATAATGTTTAAGCCATTGCTGGGCTTCTACGGTGTTTTTACCCATTAAAAAACAATATTTTATTAACACGCAAAACTCGCTTTTTTCCATTTTTCAAACAAATTACAAAGTGACTTTACTCTAACCTCGATAACTCTGCTGTCTGTGATCCGATCGACGTAAAATTTTTACACGTTTCATGTAAAGGTTCGCACTCTATGGAAACGTGGCCAGTTTGGTACTACTAGCACCATCTCTGGGTTAGTCTCGGGACTTATTGAACGATGTGTTAGCTGCAAGCATCACACATTTTTGTATACCAACACACTGTCATATAGCGTCGTTTCATTGAATAGCGCGCTCAGCGTCTTCACATATTAAACATTTATATGTTGCAATTATAATTTAATTATCTATCATGAGTTTAATTTAGGTGATTCTAATTTTAATTTTAATTTTCATGATTAATGATATATTTTATTTTTATAAGCATTCTTTCAATTTTTACGTCACGTAACAGTCAATTTTTTTTTACGAATTCAAAGAAGAAAGATTAGGCTTTTATTTTGTATAAAAAAATTGAAAATTAAATGTGCGCCTCGATTAAAATAGTTTGTTTACTTATTTATGCGGCGCATAAGTATACAGATAAATAAGATAAAAAGAACCAAGCGTCGACTTCAAATGGCTTTAATTTTTTTTCTATTAAAATTTCGGAAAATTTTTGTTTTACTAAATTAAAGAAGAAAGATTAGACTTTAATTTGACATAAAAAAATTGAAAATTGTATGTGCCCCTCGATTAAAAAACTTAATTTGTTTATAAATAATGGTTGTAATTTTTTTTTATAAAACAATTTTGTATTAAATTATATACATTTTATAAGTTCAATATTAATGGAATAATTAAAAAAAAATTTACGTTATTTCGATAATTAGTATTTGAGATATAACAGTTTAATAATTTTACTTTTCTTTTTAAATATGCACAACTTTTTTAAAAATTCATATTTTGAGCTGATACTTGGCATATCTTATTTTGATATAAACTAAAAGTTGACAAATTAAAAAAAAATAAATAAATAAATAAATAAAACTCTTCTCCGAAATATACTAAGAATTCATTGGAACGTCCCTTATATCAATTATTCCTTTTATTAACATAACTTTTAAGTTGCATACATGTAAGAATGTAATACTATGGGGTTAGGCTATTACGAGATCAACTCTATTCATGAGAGCTAATTATAATATTCGGCAATTTGAGAATGTATGTTTTTATATATGAATTCAAATTTTAATTTATAAATATATGAAATATTATTTGTGAAGAAAATATTTTCTTCAAATATTAGTTGTCTCTTTAGACTAATTACGCATCTTTGATTTTATGCATTTAATTATTTATAATTAATTTTTTATATATCAAAATGATACTTTTTATTTTACTTTGTAGATAAAAAAGAAGCTCTCAAAGAAATAGCCACAAATTCAAAACAATAAAATATGCTTAAATCATGTACATGACTTCTGTAGTTATAATTAGTCATCAGAATTTCATGATAACTCTATCAGAGAAAAATCTAAAGAATCAGTCCAGTTATTTTAAAACAAAACAAAATATAGATGCTGAAGGAGCCCGTAAAGTAAAAGATAGACGAAATCTTTGATGATTTAAGTCTATCCTTCATTTTAAATGGCAAAAAAAAGGTAACACCTTCAGTTATTGATGATTCTGTTATTTAAATAAAAAGTGACAGAATTATAAAAACCGATGATAAAGATTTTAAATCCCTATATGTCGATGTAACAAAGGCTAAAAAAAAACGTGCTTCGAGATATGCATTTTTTATTAAACATAATTACTTATGATAAATATTTAAATTATGAAAATATCTGTTTTTGAAAAAATTATTATTAAGCATCTCGCACTTATTATTTTTTTTTTAATAAAATTGGATGTAGTTAAAGGAAAGATAACATCAACAGGTATAAATAATCATATTAAAATAAACGATGACAAAATCGTAAATGATAACGTAAAATTTATCATATATTTCTGTAAACATGTTGGAGAAACTTTTTTTTTCGGTGGTAAAAAATCGGGCAATCTGCCTAAACCAGACTATCAGCAAAGGTGCTCTTTGTCTACCAAGGCAAACGCAGAGAACCCTGCTGGTGTGACGGGTTCTGGAAGTCACTTCAGCTCTGGCTAAGGATGGACCCGATTGCTTGAGTACATCCGTGGCAAGGGCATTGGCAGCTCCAGGGACCATCTAATCCGCCATCCACCAAACTAGCTCAAAGCACTTCTGAAGAAGCACAAGTGCAAGTCTAGCGTATGGAAATTCCATCTTCTGTCGGATATGCAGCGTGGAACTACTTTCGTATTACTTCGCCGCTGCAGGTTTTGTCTATTCGTACGTTCGTTACGTTTAGTATTGTACCTTACATTCGTCTCACATTCAAACCATGCGAACCTTTCATACCCATTCATTCATCGACTCATGCTACCGCCACCGACCAGTTCCACCACCTATTCCAGGTACCCGTCCACCTTTTTTCCTCTCAAGACAGTCTAGACGAAGGCAGCAATCGCCATCCAATGTTCTCGTTTTGTAACATCCTCGCTACTGTATTTTTTGGCGTGATGCTACCTGTTACCGTTTCAAGTGACAGTCTGTCGGTAGTCTAATATCGACGCATGTAAACTGTGTGCTCCGCGTCGTCCCGCTCGTGACCGCAATATTTACAATCCGGTGACCCAACCCTATTACACCTAACAATAAGTACTGCCGGAAGTACCCATGTCCCGTGAGAAATTTGGTGAGGTAGAAATTTACGTCCCCGAACATCCGCCCGGTCCACGATCTCAGGCAGCTTATCAGGTGTCTCATCCACGTTTCTATGGCATCTGTTAGCCATCAGTCATCCCATTCGCGCATTGTCCTGTCTCGTTTCTCAACTGCCGCGTTTGTCCTCCCTATGTCAGCACTTCGTTCATATGTCCATTTCCGTTATTTAGCAAGCAGGTCAATTGGTATTACGCCCGCTATCACCAGGACGACCTCCGCTGAGACCGTCCTGTACGTGCACACGATTCGCAAAACCCCTTGTCTTTGTACGCTTATCAGTCGCTTGCGGTATTTCTTTACCTCGAGCGCATCGACCTATGTTTCTGCACCGTACAACAAGATCGAGTGTGTAGTGACCATTAGCAATCGCCTTTTGTCCCATCTTGGTCCATACGTATTCGCTATAAGGCTAGAGAGCGCGGAGATCCGCACCACTGGCTTCTCTGCAGTCTCTCTTGTATGTGTGGCCAAAAGATCAGCTTCATATCCAGGGTTACCCCTAAATATTTCACCTTCCCCTGGATTGCGTCTGCACCGACCCCACTGTCACCGGTATGATGGTTTGTATCTTCCTGCCCGTTGGGAGTATTAATTCCGTTTTCGTCAAGGCAAGCGTCAGTCCATGCTTCGACATCCACAAGTCTACCGTTAACCCGGTTTAACGTCAGCTGTGCTAATTCTGGATCGCGCTAAACGATCACTACCGCCATGTCATCGGGGTAAGTGATGAGCGAGGCATTCTCTGGTATTTCCAGCCTCAGCAGACTGTCGTAAACCACATCCCACATATCAGGTCCTAGGATTGATCCCTGCGCGACGCCAGCAGTGATCGACCTGCTTGTCTGTCCTCCCGAAGTCGTACATGATCCTTTGGTCTCTGAGGTAGTCTCTCGCCACTTGCATCAGGTAGGGGGATACCCTGGTCAAGCAACGCCTCTAGGATATCCCACCCTACCTGGCGGAATTAAAGGCGTTCTTAACATCCAGTGTCCAAGTAGTACTAGTGGTCTCGCGCCATAGCAGATCCACCTTTTTTTAGGAAAGCTTCAGTAACTTCCCTTATCGCACCTGTCGTCGAATGGCCCTTGCGGAAGTTATGATGATTTTTGGCCAATCCTCCGATGTTGTAGAAACTAATAAATATGTCACCAATGGTATCAATTTCATAATATTCATCATTATACAAAATTTATTTATTTATATTTTTAAAAAGCATTTTATATTATAAAAAGATATTTCATAAACGTATATTAATTTAATATTCTTTAAAATTTTACAATAATGTAGTCTTCATAGCACTTTAAATTTAAACTATTATACAGGCTGACAAATGGGAAGTTGCCTAAAGTATATGCATCTCTTTCCCCCTCTACTGTATCGTATAAGGCTGGGCTTACGTAGGTACATTCTAAAATGTTGTCAGTTTCTATTGAGACGCCGGTAAGAGCAATACGTGTACTTTAAAATGAGTGACCTTACGAACGAAGAAAAGGTGTATTTCATCGAGTGCTTTTATTCTAGAGGTAAAAACTATACTGAAGCGTATAGAGGTTTTCGTACTAAGTTTGGAAGTAAAAGAGTAGCCAGTTAAAATACTCTTAGAAGGTAAGAATGAAAAAAATTATATTTGGCTTCATCGTATGACCGCATTTTTTAATAAAGTTTTCAAATTTTGTTTTACTTCTTTTTCAGAGTGATTGATAACTTCATTAATTATTATACTCTTGACGATCGTCGTCATGATCTTCCTGGTCCTTCATACACAGTTACAACAGAAGATAAGGTTGCCGAGGTTGAAGAATATTTCAAGAATAATCCAACGGATTACATAAGAAAAGCTGCAGCAGCCTTAGAACTGAATCGAGAGAGACCAAGATTAATAATAAAAAATTTAATTAAGTTACATCCTTACAAAATTTTTTCCTTTCGCTGAGAAACGTGGATTAGCCAGGAAATATTATTTTATGCAAGATGGTGCTACGCCGCATAGAACTCAAGAGATATTAAAAGCTATTTACGGTTTAGGATATCCCAAGATTGCACACGCAGGTATAGAATGGCTCCCTTATTCACCGAACTTACAACCCGTGTGATTTCTTCTTATGGGGCTACCTGAAAGATTACTGTTATGCGGAAAAACCCAAGACCAAAGATTATTTGAGAGAAGCTATTGGAAAAGAAATTTCTAGTATTTCTTCATCTAAAATTGAACAAGTTTTTCATAGTTTCCAAAAACGGCTTGATGATTGTGCAAGTTCAGATGGGGATCACTTTGAAAATATTAACCATTAATAGTTATTCCCTAGCCAGGTTTTGTCATTTTTTGAAAAACATAATATGTGTTTGTTGAAGATGTTTGATTAAACTGAAACCTATTTCAAATAAAAATGACCACTTCACTGATTTAATATGTATTTTTATTATTTTTTTCCCTGCACTCATCTGAAAATTATGTGATTACTTTAGGCAACTTCCTATTTGTCACCCTGTAGATAAATACATAATATCAATTTGGTATAATAAAATTTATATTACTTTAGATTCTTCTAATTACATTAATTCCACAGAAAAAGAAGGTACATTCGATGATGCATGCACCTCAATTAAGTCACCTATAGCAATAAAAGATGATGTAGCAATACAGCACGACGAGAAGTTATAAGAATTATATTTAAAAGACATCGTAAAAGATAAAGGCCTTGTTCATATAGGTATACATTTTTTGTTATTCGATAATGTTTTTCTTTATTTTGTAGAAAAAAAAAAATTATGCATTATTAAAATAAATTTTCAGAAATGCTTTAATCAAATAATAATAAAAACATTATTAATCAGTATAATTCACCTATTTATAAAATCTACAGAGCAGTAAATGATAAAAATTTAACTTCCACTGCGGCAGGTATGATAGAAATCTATATAATAAAATGATCAAATCAATTTCTCGTGAATCTAACAACTAAAAGAATAACGACAGAACTAAAAAAATTGTGATAGTTTTTTGAAAAATGCATGGAATAATAATAAAAGTAAATTTTGGATCACACATAATCTACGGTAACATAAATAATAGATTCTTTCTTAATAATTATACGTTGAACTTTAAATGTAGTTGCATTTATAATAGTTTGTTAGTGCTTCAAATTGTTTAAATAAATTGTTAAGTAATGATTTTATTGCTATAAATAATTTCTTTTTGTGTATTTTGACTCAATAGATGTGAAATCATTAATTATGCCCGATAATGAAAGTAGTATATCTATAAAAATTAATTTTAAATTGAAGCCAATCGCAAGAAATAACAAAGACAATATTGATGCGTGTAGTGAAAATGTACACAATAATCATGACAAAACTAATTCATTGGATATGAAATTTTGTAATAGTGAAAATGATAACTATGCTTCAAAATATATTTTATTAAATGTTTCCACTGCAAGAGAAGCTATTAGACGAGGAAAAGAAAAAAAAGTTCAAAATACTAGTAATCGCTTAAAGCGTTATCCTTATTATTATTGCGGTAAACTTCAGACTACTTTATCTCGACGTTATATTGAGCAAAATTCCAATTAAAAAAGGTTAGAAGTTATCAAATAGGCGAAAATATCAATATGAAATATTTGACTTTCTTAGAAAAATAGCTATCGAAAAACATAATTTTAAGGCCAATTTTGATGATGAATTTATGACAGCTAGGAGGGTATAAAAAAATATGAATAATAAAACAGTTTCGATGTTTGCTATTTCTTCGAACTGTAAAGGATCTTATGTTGCTAAATCCTTATATAAGCACCGAAAGATTGCCTTGCAAATAATACAGCAGGACATGAAGGTTCACTCATGAATAAAAAAATGTTAGGAAATATCAACATTAAAATAAATCAACATTTTCAAAAGGTTTTACTTCGCATTTGTTCTGATGAAATAAAATCTTTTATTAAAAACGTCTTTTTAATTGTAATAACTACTTATTTAAGCACAAACACAGCAAGCATCATGAAAAAATGATTAAGAGCTCAAGTGAGACTCTCAGACAGATTGTTAATTATATTAAGGAAATTTAATCCAGATATTCAGAACTTCTCTCATTTACTTATACCAAAGAACTATGACCATCTGATACCAGCAATTAATGAAATTGGCAAATTTGATTAAGTTAATTTATAGATACACGTTAATTTATATATATATATATATAATTATATGCTACCACGTTTAATAAAGTTGTCAATAAAACTGTTGCAGAGTCTTAGGTAGAAATGCGAAGATTAAAAGTTATAAAACTTCCTGATATACCTGATATTAGTAAATTGTATAATTACGTAATATCTACTCGTGACGAATAGTTATAGAGTAATCGCGACTGTTTAGCAATGAATACGAGAAATCAAGATTTTACAAATGCGATGACGTTATCAAGAAGCCAGTTAAGTTTATTCCTTTCTTTTGCTATTAAAACAAAATTTTCATAACCGACAACAATTTTTTGTGCGTCGGATGGAGCAGATCAATACTTCAAAAATCCTTTTTTAATAGTTAATTTAGTGCACGGAGATGAAGATTTCTCTATTAAAGCAGAGTAGCATTATAATGCTACAGCTCACAGAAAAAGATAATGTGACAGAGTAGGAATAATAGTGAAGAATCGGACAACGCGAGCAAGCTTATAAGATAAAGGTAATGAAGCTATTCTAAATTCTATCTAACTGTTTAACTGGGACAAATATGAGTTTCCCAAAATAACATTTTATCACTACACTAAACAAAACTATAATAGAACGTCTATAAATCTTGCATAAAGATTTGTTACAGTATCTAAAGTATCAATTTTCAAAGCCATTGTAAGAATTACATCTGATAAAATTCTTACTGCACTCAGATACTCTGGTGCATTTGAAATATTATCAACAACTAAATATTCAAAAAATTAAAAACAAAATTATAAAAAAAGAAATAAAAGGCATAAAAGAAGTAATTTATAATTATATATAGGGTGATTCATTATGAGGTTTGATTTTCAATAGGCTTTTTTTTACAGATCACGCGTGATTCTTGTCAAACTGTAATGTAATTTTTATTCAGTATTGTTTGACAAATCATCATGGAAAGACTTACACCGCAACAACGTATACAAATCGTTCAGCTGTATTACGAAAATCAGCGTTCTGTGAGAAATATTTTTCGTCCTCTTAGAGCAACTTATGGTGTGCATCGTCGACCTACCGAAACCACTATAGCCAATACCATCCGCAAATTTAAAACCCAACATATATTATTGGATGATACTCAACCGATTAGACCACATCCAGCACGTAGTGAAGAGAATATAGCGGCTGTAGCTAAGAGTGTGGCTGAAGACCGTGACGAATCGATTCGGCGTCGTTCTCAACAGTTTGGTTTGTCGTACACAGCAACTTGGCGTATTTTACGTAAAGATCTTGGCTTTAAGGCATACAAACTTCAACTCGTGCAAGAATTGAAGCCGGGCGACTTAGGTTTGCGTCGTGTTTTTGGTGAATGGGCTCTGAATCAGCTCAATGAAAATCCACTGTTTTATCGCAAAATTTTGTTCAGTGATGAGGCGCATTTTTGGCTCAATGGATACGTCAATAAGCAGAATTGCCGTATTTGGGCCGATGAACAACCTGAAGAGCTTCAACAGCTACCGCTAAAGCCAGAGAAATGCACAGTTTGGTGTGGTTTATGGACCGGTGGAATCATCGGTCCATATTTCTTTCACAATGAGTCCGGTCAGAACGTAACCGTCAATAGCGACCGCTATCGCACC
This sequence comes from Chalcis sispes, assembly GCA_949987625.1. Classification (NCBI taxonomy): domain Eukaryota; kingdom Metazoa; phylum Arthropoda; class Insecta; order Hymenoptera; family Chalcididae; genus Chalcis; species Chalcis sispes. The sequence goes on along the minus strand of OX465095.1, from coordinate 29,157,310 downwards.
ATGATAACGGATTTTTTGCTACCTGAAATTGAAGCCCGTGGTATCGGTGAAGTTTGGTTTCAACAAGACGGCGCTACTTCGTATACAACGAGAGAAACAATGGATTTATTGAGAAATCATTTTGGTGAGAACCTGATTTCACGTTTTGGACCAGTAAATTGGCCGCCTAGATCGTGTGATATCACACCTTTAGATTACTTTCTTTGGGGTTACATAAAGTCTCTGGTCTTCAGGGATGAGCCAGCTTCAATCGACGCTTTGTAAGCCAACATTAGTCGTATCATTCGCGAGATACCGGTCGCTATGCTGGAACGCGTCGTTCAAAATTAGACCCTCAGGATGGACCATTTACAGCGTAGTCGCGGTCAACATTTATCACACCGTTCAATAAGTCCAGAGACTAACAACAAAAACAACATTTTTTTTCAAAAATCATTTTTATTCATCAATATAATCTCCTTTTAGAGTGATACAATCTTTCCAACGCCTTTCCAACATTTCTATACCATGTTTATAGAAGGATTTATCCTTTGCTTTGAAATAGGCTTCAGTTTCGGCAATGACCTCTTCATTCGAGCCAAATTTTTTCCCTGGAGCATTTTTTTGAGATCAGCGAAGAGCCAGTAGTCGCTGGGGGCTGAATCTGGTGAATACGGCGGGTGGGGAAGAAAATCAAAGCCCAATTCGTTCAATTTTGCCATTGTTTTCATGGACTTGTGGCATGGTGCATTGTCTTGGTGAAAAAGGATTTTTTTCTTCTTCATGTGCAGTCGTTTTGCTGCGATCTCCTCCTTCAAACGTACTAACAAGTCAATATAATAATCACTGTTGATCGATTTACCTTTTTCCAGGTAGTCAATGAAAATCACGCCATGTGTATCCCAAAAAAACAGACGCCATGACTTTGCCAGCAGACTGCTGCGTTTTTGGACGCTTTGGGCGGCTTTCACCAGCCATGCGCCACTCAAATGATTGCCGATTCGACTCCGGAGTAAAATGATGTATCCATGTTTCATCCGTGGTCACGTATCGACGCAGGAAATCCTTTTTATTGCGAGCAAATAGCGATAAACAGCTCTCTAAATCGTCGACTCGTTGCTGTTTTTGTTCAACTGAAAGCAATCGCGGCACCCACTTGGAAATAACCTTTTTCATGCTCAATTTTTCATGAAGGATTGTAAATACGCTTCCACATGATATCTGTGCCATTTCTGCAATCTCACGGACCTTCACTTTGCGATTTTTCATTACAATTTCTAACACTTCACGCACATTTTCCTGTGTAACGGCTTCCAATGGCCTACCCGAACGTTCCGCATCGTTTGTGTCCGTACGACCACGTTTAAACTCAGCATGCCAACGACAAATTGTTGGTTTGGATGAAGAGGAGTCCGGGTAATGTTTTTTAAGCTATTGCTGGGCTTCTACGGTATTTTTATCCATTAAAAAACAATGTTTTATCAACACGCGAAACTCGCTTTTTTCCATTTTTCAAACAAATTACGAAGTGACTTTACTCTAACCTCGATAACTCTGCTGTCTGTGATCCGATCGACGTGAAATTTTTACACGTTTCATGTAAAGGTTCGCACTCTATGGAAACGTGGCCAGTTTGGTACTACTAGCACCATCTCTGGGTTAGTCTCGGGACTTATTGAACGATGTGTTATATATATATATATATATGTATATATATATGTATATATATATATATATATAAATATACAAATAGCTTCATTTAAAATTATTTTAAATTATAGTAGGTATGTTAATATAATATATATAGGCTATACGTATGTATAAATATATAGGGTTAGACGCGCAAGAGTGAGAGAGCGCTTTCTCTCTCACTTCTACGGCGCAGTACAGGAGAGTCGCTTTCTCTCTCGTACTCGCAGTAGATACAGCGCGCGCGAGTGAGAGAGCGCTTTCTCTCTCATTCTAACGGGCTCAGTGCGGGAGAGTAGTCTTCTCTCTCGCACCCGTACAGTATACGACGCGCGCGAGTGAGGGAAACCTTTCTCTCTCACTTCTGTAGGCGTAATGCGAGAGTTCCTTTCTCTTTCGCACTCACATCGTACTTAGCGTGAGCCCTGGTAGTGCGGAATAGCGCACCTTAGACCAGCTGTTAAACCGATCTTATACCTGCGTTCCTCGTGCATTCTTTTTTATCAATCTTTTTGTTTTGTTGATTAATTCTTTATTTGCGCTTTGTTTTGATTTTAATTTTTTGTTGAGTTATCAAATTATTTCATTTATTTTAATATTTTGTTTCTTTTACTATTTTATATTCCTTTCCTTCTTCTTTCCTTTTTGTTTACTTTATCACTGCTTTTTATATTTTTATTATTTATAACAGTTTCAGGCAAAGCATTTGTAATTTTTTTTGTTATTTGATTTATATTTTATCTATTTCTCTTTTTGCTTCTTTTCTATTGTTTACTTTTCTCTTTCTGCAACGAGGAACTTTCAGCTTCTTCTCGAATACCGCCCTCTCCGAGATTTTAGCTAGCCGGCGAGGACGACACACGAGCCGCACAACGACGTTTGCGCAGCGTTGCAACGGGTAAGTTAGGTCCGAAAGACGGCTTCTCGTGCCCGGATCCAGGAGCAAAGTCGTCCGAGGCTTTAGCGACCAAAAAGGGGGCGCAACGGGCGTATTCGTACCTTTCGCGAATTGCGCGTCCCCCGAGGCTAATTGCTTCGGTGGTGGTTTGCCTCAAAAACCGCCACCCCGTTACAATATTTTTATGCAGTTGATAAGAATCTATTAATGTAAAACATTGAATACATAACTCCGCTATACCGGTCCTAAGCCCGGGACCTCTCTTTCAATAGCACTAGAAGTGCCACCGTCCCATTTTTGTCCCACCCGCAAGTTCAATCGTCACTAACTTTTTATTTTTTCTACTTAAGACCGTAAAACTTTTTGACTTTTCATCATTTATTGTATTTATTAAATTCAATATGTCTTCTATGTAATAAAAACAATAGTAAATAAAATAATATCAGATTTACCTAGAATTGCCGCTGAGTCGTTTTTGTCCCGCCAAGATTCTAAGCAGTAATTCGACGAAAAGTCATTGCTCTGGCTAGTCGCGTGAGTAGAGGGGCGATAAACAGTTGAGCAGTGATTGTTTTAATTTAGTTCCTCGTCGCTTCGCGTAAAGAGTGCACGTTTTTGTTTTTACAAGCGCATACCTCACGTATTATAGTTATGTCTAGTCAACGTCGCAGAATATTGAAACTGCAAGAAATTGTGTCTTGTTTGAATGATATTTTAGAGGACGAATCAGATGGCGAGCCTTTGGAATATTCTGACGACGGCTACGAGTTAGAAAACAGTTCCATTTCTTTTTCTGACGAATCCGATGGCACTATTCAAAGAGAAACACCTCAAGGTATATATTTTTTTTACTCTATTAGAATACATCGCTATTTATTTGTTGTTTCTTTATTTATTTTTTGTGTTGTTAGTTTGTTACATGAGTTTGTTGTGTTGTTAGCTATTGTTTTATATTATTTTTATATTTTAGAAGCAACAAGTTTGATGAGCGTCGAGACTGAAGCCCAAGATCAAGTACCAAGTCAAAGACAAGGACGAGGTCAAAGAGCTCGTGGTCGAGGAGTTCAAGGCCATCGCGGTCGGCCGTCTGCATTGACAAACCCTCGTTTTGAAATGATATTAGGCTCAACACTTGTTTCTCCCGATAGTACTGTCTGGAAAGTAATTGAAGCTGGTAGTACACCTGGTAGGTATGGATGTCAAAATGTTTTTAGAAATCGCGTTGGGCCAACTCCACACGCTAAGCGCAACATGGATGAAACTCGTAAAAGTGTTTGGCAACTAATGGTTTAAAAAAAAATGATGCAGACTATCTTAGAGTGTAGTATGGAAGAGGCGCGACGCGAATTACAAGATAAAGACTGGTATATGACGATGGAAGAATTGGAGGCATTTATTTCTGTACTTTACATACGTGGTGCAATTGGCGCACATAACTTAGACCTGGATTCATTATGGTCGATAAAATGGGGTAATCCTATAATAAAGGCGATAATGTCTCGAAATCATTTTCGTGAGATAATGAAGTACCTGCGATTCGATCATAAATCCAGTAGACGCCGAAGACTCAATGAAGATAAGTTTGCTATGATTTCGGAAATTTGGTATGAATTTATCGCGAACGCACAAGCTTGTTACATACCTGGGCCGTATATAACGATTGACGAACAGCTTTTTCCATCTAAATGTTGTTGCCGATTTACCCAGTTCATGAGCTCAAAGCCAGATAAGTATGGCCAAAAGTTTTGGATGGCTGTTAACAAAGATGCAAATTATATAATAAATGCGTTCCTTTACCTTGGAAAAGATAATCAAAAACCTAATGACGAGCGTTTAGGTGACTGGATGGTAAAGAAATTAATGAAACCTTACATTCACGAAGGTAGGAATGTTACATGTGACAACTTTTTCACTTCACTTTTACTAGCGGGATATTTGAAGTCTAAAAATACTAGTATAGTATGCACTGTAAATAGAGTTCGAAGAGAAATTCCTATTTCCATAAAAACTGCTAAAGAAGAATTATACAAGACGTTTCTTCTAAAAACTAGTGACACAACTTTGACTGTTTATTAGACTAAGCCAAATAAAAATGTTCTAATACTCAGCACTATGCATCAAGATATAACAATAAGTTCTAGTTTGAAGAGAAAACCGGAAACAGTGCTTTTCTACAACAGCACAAAGTATGGAGTAGATGTTGTAGATTCGATGAGCAGGAAATATACAGTAAAGGCGGCTTCTAGACGTTGGCCAGTTCATACATTTTATAATCTGTTAGATTTGGCGGCTATGAACGTATGGGTATTGTATAGAACTATCAACAACAGCAAAATTAAACGTAGAGACTTTTTATTGCAACTGGGAGAAGAACTGGGATCACGGTACATGAATAATAGAAAAACAGTCATTCTTATGGAAATTCCAGGAAACCTACCAGAAAGACAAGAAAAACGTACAAAGTGTCAGGTCAAGTCAAAATGCACAAGTAATAAGTCTTCTGTGAAGTGCCACATGTGTAAAAAAACTGTATGCAATAAATGCACTAGCGAAGAATATTATTTATGTAATATTTACCATTGTGATAATAAATAGTTTGGAGATTATTTGAATTTATTATATATTATTATTTATTATATTTGTTTTAAAAGGATTAATAATTAGATTTTAATAAATAAATACACATGGTTTCAAGTAACTTACATATTGTTGATTATTGGGACAAAATTGTCACGGCGGAGGTTCGAGGGGGGTCATAAGTTTTGGCACTTCTAGTGATAGGAGAGGGAGAAGGAGGGAGAAGCTGGCTGCCGGTGGAGGAAAACTTTGCCCACAGCAAATGTCGTTCTTCTAGGCTCAAGGCCTGCTTCCACAGCAACGGTCTTGTCGCGTCGATGCTCTTGTAGCAGCGCAAAAACAAGAACGGCTGATAGAAGGCCCCGACTCATGAATGATGAACGGGATAGTGGTAACTTGCTAAGATGCCCAACCACCACCTCACTTACACAACTACAAGTGCTCAAGTCTGCACGGCCGGGACCCGGTGGGACGTGGATCGGGGCGCCTTATAAATCACGCAACATACTGTGTGGTGCTGGGAGGTCCTATAAACGGATATCCTATGGCGGGTCATGGACTACTGGGGCAAAGCTTGATGTAGACAAATTGCACTATGCAGTGCTCACCAGGTGGTGGTCCAAAAAGCGTTCAAAAGGGAATTCTCCCGAGGCTGCGTGCCCTTTCACTCTCGAGGGTACAGCTGTAAAACCAGTAAGGCACTGCTGGGCCGCCAAAAGTTTGGGGGAGGGGGTCGGACCCAGCCTAGCCAGCATGGGAGGCTGCCCCACACATTGGTAGAGCGTTATGCCAAATCTCGGCCTCCGTAGTAGTGCCGATTGGCGTTCGGATAGGACCCTGCTGCGAAGGGCGGAGGGGGGGGGGGAAACTGTCGAGGCCACCAGACTGTTGAAAGGTTCAGATCTCGGGGGAATTCAGGATGGTTCGCTGTATTGACCACTCGCTGAGCCTCCTGACCACCACATTATGTACGCTTATTACACTTTAAACACACAAAACAAAAATGGACGATACAAACAAAAATAATGCAGGCTCGACAGTGCCACCTGCGACGACCACGGACTTAGAGAAGACCAGGATGCAGCCCAGCACCCCCACCGCGGCAGTAGGTAACCTGGCTGTTGCGGAGGTTAAAGCGACAGGACAAACAAAGACTGACGAAACGTCCCCCCAGCTGGCTCTCCGAGCTCAGCTGGTACGAATACAGACTACCCTTAAAGCCATGGAGGCGCAGCCAAAAAACAACGAAACGTCGGAAAACCAATTAAGTACGGTATGGCTGTTATACGGGAGGCACTTCAGCGCGCGCAGCGGGAATGTGACCGCCTTCACCTCTCCTCGGGCAACGCGGCAAAGCGCGAACCGACTGTAACAGCTACAAAACGAAAACGGGAGGCAACAGGACTCAGCCCTGAACAGTCGGCTGCTTACCAAAAGCTGGCAGACGACGGGGGCTGAAAGAAAGTTGTCTCCAGAAAGACAGTAGCGGAGACGAAAAAGGAGTCGAAACGCGCGGAACCGGCTCCAGTAAAGAAACACGCGAAAAAAACCGCTACAAACAGGGATAGAAAGGGAGGGCGCGCACCAGCGCGGTGCTTATCAAGCCAAGCGACGGCGTGACGTACGCGGACGTACTTAGACATTTGAAGGCGGGGGTCGACCCTGAATCTGCCAAGGTGCAGATTCAGAATTGTCGAAAAACAAAAGACGGTCGGCTTCTCCTCAGACTTAGGAGCGGTGCGACAGAAAGACGGGACTTCCAGGAGAAGCTTAAGCAGACTCTGGGAGGGGACGGCACTGTCAAGGACTTAACTTCAGCCGTCCGGCTGGAGATACTTGACATCGACAGCGTGACGGACGTTACCGACATAACAGACGCACTTCAACGCAAGACGGGCGACGGCCGGGATCCGAAACCGCACATTTTCGGTCCCAATAAGCAGGACATCTGCTTAGATGTCGTCGAGGTGAAGGAGGGCGCGGCCCAAGCTCTCCTCCGCCAAGGACGCATAAATATCGGTTGGACCAACTGCCGCGTCAGACGTAGGCTGACGGTACCTAGGTGCTACCAGTGCCTAGGATACGGACACACTCGTGAAGAGTGCAAAGGGCCCGATAGGTCGCGGTGCTGTTGGACTTGTGAGCAACAAGACCATGACAGCAAGACGTGCAAGACTAAGGACAGAAAGTGTTTTCTGTGCTCTGCGACGGGGCATAAGGAAGTCGCGCATAGGCCGGGTTCCAGGGCGTGTGCGGTTTTTAGGGCCACGCTTGAAAACCTCAAGAAGAAGTCCACAGCATGACGGGGGTACTACAGGGAAACCTACATCGGTAGGGGAAACCCTAACATTAACGAATTATTGGTTGCGTATAAGACGGCACGGAAGCGACTGATGTACGCCATAAAGGATAGCAAGAAACGATGTTGGAGGAGACTGTGCGGGGAGGTGGACAGAGACCTCTAGGGACTGGGTTACAAAATCGTAAACCAAAAACTGGGTAGTTTCGGTCCACCCGAACGCAAAGACAGAACCACCATGGACGCGATAGTGGGTGGCCTCTTCCTGACCCATCCGGTGACGGAAGAGCCCTCGGACTATCACGACCTAGTTGTCTTGGAATTCAGCGAGGTGGAGCTACTCCAAGCTACGTCCTCGCTGAAATCCGGGAAAGCACCTGGACATGACGGTATCCCGGGGGAGATTCTCCGGCAGATCTCCATTGTACGTCTGAGACTACTCTTGGACATGTACAATGCAAGCCTACGGACCGGAAGGTTTGCCACGCGATGAAAGACGGCTCGATTGGTCCTCTTGTATAAAAGTAAAGGGGAACTCGAGAAACCGTCGTCCTATATGCCCTTGAGTCTTCTAGACACAGCGGGCAAACTTTACGAGGCATTGTTAAAACCGAATATAACAAGTGCGATAACAGCCGCCGGAGGGTTAAACGATAATCAACATGGCTTTCGGAAGGGCCGTTCGACGATAGGCGCGATAAGGGAAGAGACCGAAACTTTCCTACGGACAAGGCGGGTCTGCTACAGCGCGAGACCAGTAGTACTGCTCGCGACCTTAGATGTAAGAAACGCCTTTAATTCCGCTGGGTGGGAGGATATCCTGGAGGCTCTACGGGCTTTTAGGGTACTTCCCTACCTGTTGCGGGTGGCGCGAGATTACCTAAAAGACTGACGAATCACGTACGAGACCACGGAAGGACAGTCGAGTAGGCCGATCACTGCGGGCGTCGCGCAGGGATCAATACTAGGACCTGACTTCTGGAACGTGGTTTACGACGGCCTGCTGAGGCTGGAAATGCCCAAGAATGCCTCACTTATCACCTACGCCGACGACGTGGCGGTAGTGATCGTTCAGCGCAATCCCGAAATGGCACAGCTGACGTTAAACCGGGTCATGTTACGGGTAGACGGGTGGATGACGAGTCACAGACTAACATTAGCACTAACGAAAACCGAACTGATCCTCCTCATCGGAATGAGGATACAAACCGTAATACCGATGACGGTGGGGTCGGTGCAGACACAGACCGGGGGGAAGGTGAAATATCTGGGGGTGACTCTGGATACGAAGCTGACCTTTTGGCCTTATATATAGGAGACGGCACAAAGGGCGGCGACGCGGGTCTCCGCGCTCTCCCGCCTTATGGCGAACACATATGGACCGAGACCAGGGAAAATACAGTTGCTTATGGCCACGACCCACTTGATCTTATTATACGAGGCGGAAGTCTGGGCCGTTGCGCTTGAGGTAAAGAAATACCGCAAGCGACTGACAAACGTACAGAGACAAGGGGCTTTACGTATCGCGTGCGCCTACAGGACGGTCTCAGCGGAGGCTGTCCTGGTGGTAGCGGGTGTAACACCCATTGACCTGCTCGCAAGGAAACGGAAACGGATTTACGAACGAAGTGCCGACGTAGGGAGGACTAACGCGGCAGTTGAGGAACGGGACAGGGCAATGCGCGAATGGACGGACCGTTGGTTAACGGACGCCACTGCTACGTGGACGAGACGCTTGATAAGCTGCCTGGTATCGTGGACCGGACGAGGGTTTGGGGAGGTTAATTTTTACCTAACCCAGTTCTTGACGGGGCACGGTTACTTCAGACAGTATTTATTTCGGTGTAATCGGGTTAGATCGTCGGAATGTAAATACTGCGGGTACGAGCGCGACGACGCCGAGCACACGTATGTGTACCGACGATGGACCACGGACAGACTGTCACTTGAGACGAGAACGGGCAGCATCACGCCCGAAAATATAGCGGCGAGGATGCTGCAAGACGAGGACAGTTGGACGGCGATAGCTACCTTTGTCGAGACCGTCTTGAGGGGTAAAAAAGGCGGACGGGTGCCTGGAATAATTGGTGGTGGGTAGCATGAGCACGAGTCGGTGAGTCAATGTGAATGAAAGGATTGTATGAAAGGAATTACGAGACGCAGACAGGTTACAACGTAACACAAAACGGACTGACAAATGGACAGAACCTGCAGCGGCGAAGCAATATGAAAGTAGATCCACGCTGCAGGTTAGACAGAAGATGGATATTCCATCCCCGCATCATATGTTTATGGTTTTATATCAGACATATGCTGGCATATGGCTAGTTAGACGGACCCCGGGGTCGCCAATGCCCTCCCCACGGATTTAGCCGAGCAATCGAGTGCATTCGAGGCCAGAGCTGATGCGACTACGGAACCTGTCACACCGGTGGGTCCCCCCGCGTCTACAGGTAGACAAAGGGATCCTCGCTGATGGTTTGGTTCAGGCAGATTCCCCGTTTTTTTAAAACCAAAAGAAAAAAAAAAAAAAAAATGTGAAACATTTAATACATAGTCCACACAAGTACTCATACAGACTAGCAAATATTTGATTTCAGTTTATTTTTTCAATTTTAAAAATTAATTTATTTTAACAATGAAGATAGATTAAAGTTTGATTATCATATATATAATTAAAATCATAGTAATTTTAATATAATTTGTAAACAGTTACGAAAATAAAAACTCATTTTATTGTAAACATTAAATTTTTTTAACTTCTAATTGTTATTGAATTAATAATAAAATTCAATAATATTTAAATATTTTGTAAATTAGTATAACATTAAATACAATATAAAATTATTTCTCTCATTCAATCAAAATTTTAAATATGGTTTGCATATATAAAAAACTTTTTTAATCAGCAAATAATAATAGTCCTATTATTTAATTCAAGTTTTAAATACAAGTTTGGTGCATGCTTTATAATTTTTTAATTCTTCGAATAATTACTTCAGATGAAAAAAAAAAACATTTTCAGAAAAAGTGAAAAAAACATACAAACATTTATTAATTGTTATTTTTGCGCAATAACATCATATTCATGTATTGAAAAAAATGTTTAGCTTATCTAAAAACTCGTTATAATCTCATTAGATATGTAATACTGTTTTATTTATAAAAAGACTAATCTTTTTTTATTAATGTACTTATTATAGTAGTCAATTAGATTAAGCGTTTCTTTTAAATAATATTTTATTGATAATACATAAATATGATGTTATCGAGCCGAAATAATAATTATCTAATGTTTGTAATTTATTTAAACCTTTTCTGAAAATCTTTTTTTTTCATTTAAAGTCAATATTTGGAGAATTTAAAAATTATGAATCGCATATCAAACTTGTATTTGAAACTTTAAATAAATAATAAGACTATTATTTTTTGCTAATTTATTAAGTTTTTTGACATATAGTATGCAAATTATATTTAAAACTTTAAATAAATAAGAGAAATAATTTTTTATAGCATTTGATGTTATTTTAATCAAGATAATATTTAATTATTAGTTAATTTTATTATTAATTTAATAACAATTAGAAGTTAAACAAATTAGTTGTTTGAAATACAAGTTTTGTTTATTTTCGTAACTATTTACAAATTATATTAAAATTACTGTAATATTAATATTAATATAATTATATATATGATAATCAAACTTTAATCTATCTTAATGGTAAAATTCAATTAATTTTTAAAATTAATAGAATAAATTTAAATAAAATACGAAATTTGAATATGTTAAAAACAAAAAATACATGATTAACAAAATGTGGCTGACATCCCGTAAATTTCAAGGATATGTGTACACACACACACACGCACACACGCACACATTTCCTTAGAATTTACGTAATGTCAGTCACACTTTGTTAATCATATATTTTTTGTCTTTACCATATTAAAATTTCATATTTTATTTAAATTTATTCAATTAATTTTAAAAATTAATTGAATTTCACCATCAAGATAGATTAAAGTTTGATTATCAGATATTTAATTAATATTACGGTAATTTTAATACGATTTGTAAATAGTCATGAAAATAAGAAATCATTTTATTTTAAACAATTAATTTTTTCAACTTCTAATTGTTATTGAGTTAATAATAAAATTAAATAATATTAAAATATTATCGGAATTAGAATAACATCAAATGCTATATATTAAGTGTAGTAAAAAGAAATCCTTGATTTTTGCATTAAATTGAAGGTTTTATTTAGCATAGATAGAATGATACGATTCAGGTCAAATATGCACCGTTTTGTTTGATAACTTGTTGCCATTTTGGAGGTAATTTCATAATGCCTCTCTCGTAGAAACCGTTGTCCCTATTGTCAAAAAACTGGGACAGTCGATTTTCACAATCTTTTCTTGAGGCGAATTTTTCACCTGCAAAATCATTCGTCATAGACAGGAACAGGTGGTAATCACTTGGTGCCAGGTCCGGACTATAAGGTGGATGCATAAGAACTTCCCAGCCAAGCTCCCGGAGCTTCTGGCGAGTCACTATCGATGTATGCGGCCTGGCGTTGTCCTGATGGAACATAATTCTTCTCCTATTGGCCAAAGCTGGCCGCTTCTGGGCGATTGCTTCTTTCAGACGGTCCAATTGTTGACAGTACAGGTCCGAATTAAGAGTTTGGCCGTAGGGGAGCAGCTCATAGTAGATGATTCCCTGCCAGTCCCACCAAACACACAGCAAAACCTTCCTGACTGTCAATCCTGGCTTGGCCACCGTTTGCGCCGGCTCACCGCGATTTGACCACGACCGTTGTCGCTTGACGTTGTCGTAAGTGACCCACTTTTCATCACCAGTAACCATCTGCTTCAGAAATGGATTGATATTGTTGCGATTCAGCAGCGATTCGCAGATGGAAATTCGGTCCATGAGGTTTCTTTGCGATAACTCCTGTGGCACCCATACATCAAACTTCTTTTTGTATCCAGCTTTATGTAAGTGGTTCCAAACGGTTTTTTGTGCAATGTTTAGCTCCTGGGCAATCGAGCAGTGCTTACGTGACGGTCGGACTCAACGATTTCCATTATTTTATCGACATTTTCGACAATTGGCCTTCCAGAGCGTGGTGCATCTTTGACGTGAAAATTACCGGAACGGAATCGACGAAACCAAAATTACGCGTGATTGGCTGTTACAGTATCAGGACCATAAACACTATTCACATTTTCAGCTGCATGGCTTGCGTTTGCGCCTTTATCGAAGAAAAACTGTAAAATATGGCGTATTTTCTCTTTGTTGGTGTCCATCTTTGACGCGTGCGAAAAAAATAGTGAGTCAAGCAATCACAAAACTGTATCAGAAGCTTTTTTAGTACGAAATCTTATCTTTCTAACGCCACCTAGTGTAACCTGATCGCACTTTTACTACGGGAGATACAGACTGCTAAAGCCATCTATTGGCAAAATAATGGATTACTTTTTACTACACCTAATATGTATAAAAAAAATTCCGTTTGGCAGCTGAACAATTATACTCGTCGTAACTGCGGACAATTGATTATGACATATTCTGAGAGAAATGTAAAGAGCACAAGCGGATGCACTTTTTTTACTTTTTCCTTCAACATTTAAAAATTCAAATACAAGGCACTATATTATTTATGCGCGGAACAGTCTGCTGTTTTGTTTCAGATAGTGTGCAAGTTGATCTTTGGTACTTTAACGGGCGCTGATATCTGAAAGACTATTAGAAATCTTCAAGTGCCTTGGTTCTAGGAAGTTAAAATATAGTAAGTTAAATTGAAGAGAAAAGTTGTGTGGGAAAGCGAGAAAAGAATATGAAAATTTTTGGCCACTGCAAACAGGCGGACGATACGCAAGTTTCAAAGATTGTCAAGTCTGTTTTAGACGAGAAGAGGATATTTAATCAACTCCTACAGATTTGGATAAGTTCTTTGAAAATATATGATAAAAGTCCTTAGTGGATAAATTTTAAAAATCGAATTCTTGTATATTTTCTATAGACACGTAACTGGGCATATCATCAGATGAAACTGCTACATCGCAACAGTTACCATCAACCACGGTAATGAGTTTTTTTGCTTTTGCTCCTGATAATACCTATTTTTCTTAATGCAGATCTCATATTGTTTTCAGGCTTTAGAGAAGGATGTTATAATCTAAAATAATTTATCCTCTCTTTTAAGTTTGTTAATGTAATTAAACAGCAATTCCATCTCAAATCATGCAAACCGACTGCACCTAGATTTCCGAACCATTAGGACTTCGGCTTCGGTTTTATCGGTCCTTAAAACATATAAGTAGAGTGGTTTGGCTATAATTTTTTTAAAGGAGGATGGCTGTATAATTTATTAAAATGCAGTCACTGATGTTTTTTTTTTTAAATATTGATTTTCTACGAGTACTCTAATTCAACATCTTCAGATTCACATTTCTTTGTATTTGCCCCTTATGCTAGCTTATAAATCTTTAAATACAACAAAAATTCATTGTTTTATCTCTTTTCTGAGGGGCGCCATTTGATTTTGAACATTTTTAAAATAATATATTGACTAATAAGCCGTTAAGTAAGGAGCCGTATGATGGCTTAGTCGGTCGAGCACTGGACTTCTGATCTTCTGGATCGAACTTCTATTCTTGCCTTTGTCGATTAACACAAGCACAACTGTTTTCTATGTTCACGTACTTTAGATATCATTATATCGCTAGACTCCATCCCAATAAATAATGTCAATCAAGGTAGCGAAAAGTGGATATGGAAATATAGAAAGAAAATAATATTCAGTAATAAGATTTTCTCTTTTACTTTTTATTTTTTTAATTTAAAAATATGTTTTAAAATTCCTTTTTTATAGTAGATTAAAAAAATATATATTTGAAAATAGTTAATTATAACTAATTTTATATTGATTAACAGTTAGCAATTTTCAACAATGTCAAACTAAATTTTTGTTTCATCTTTTTTAGAAAAAACAATTATAACTTTACAAGATTTTTGGTTAACAAATATTATCATTTATTTGTGACTGGCAAAGACTAAGTTCACCATGTAAAAATTATAATAATTCAAAGATAACTATCTTTTATGTAATACTTAAAAAAAATAAATAATTACGTTCGAGTTAGACTCTAACGAAAAGGATTTCGTACGATTCTGAAATCCGTCAATATCGATATGTAAGAGACAGCATTTATCGCGCATTTTTGTCTTAAATACCTTTCAGATATAATTTTGATAGCAGAGGTGACCTTAGGGGCGTCATCGCCTAGTGGTAATGCACAGAATCACGTGAGTGTAAACTTTTGCTTTGTGTAACAAAATAAAATAAAGGCAAAGGATTTTCGTAAAGGTTTTCTTGTAATCTACGTAAATCTTTAACATACTACTGTGATTAAAAAGTAAGGTGAAATTGTCATTTAAAACTCCCGGGCATTATAAAGACAGGTAAATTTTTTTCCAAGGTTGGGAGGTCTGTCTATAACATTGTGTCTGTTTGTCAAAAGGTTTAATTATCTCCGAGTTACACGTGCTTTTGTAAACAACTAAAAGTGAATTTTTCGATTTTTACAATGGGTGATTTTGTTGAGCAAAGAACTTGCATCAAATTTTGTTTGTGGAACGAATATTCTTGTGCGGACACGGTGAAAATGTTGCGAAAGGCCTTTGGTGATCAAACTATGGCGTAAAAAAACGTTTATAAGTGGTGCAATGAGTTCAAAGCGGGCCGAGAACGCGTTGAAGACGAACCGCGCTCTGGACGACCATCAACGTCTACCGACGAGGGCCACGTCCAAAAAATCAAAGATTTGGTGTTTGAAAATCGTCGATTGACAATTAGAGACCCCGCTGATAGTGTTGGAATATCATTTGGCTCAGCCCAAACCATTTTGAAGGATGTTTTGTTCAAACGTGTCAAGTCTCTCTCGATTGGTGCCAAAATCGCTCAATTTTTTGGAAAAAAAGCGTCACGTTAATGTGTGTGGAACTTTGCTGTCTGACTATCAGGACCACATGAAAATCAAGGTCATGTTGACAGTTTTCTTTGATTATCGTGGTGTGGTGCACTATGAATTCCTTCCGCCGGGCCAAACTGTCAACAAAAAATATTATTTGAGCGTTATGCGTCGTTTGCGTGAAGCTATTCGTCTAAAACGGCTGGAATTATGGGCAAACAACTCTTGGTTCCTTCATCACGATAATGTACCATGTCATATTGCATTGGTTCTTCGCGACTTTTTTGCCAAAAACTCGACTCATTTCGTTCCGCAACCACCGTATTCGCCTGATTTGGCTCCGTGCGACTTCTGGCTATTCAGCAAACTCAAATGGCCAATGCGGGGACGCCGTTTTGACACGATTGAGGAGATAAAATCCGAATCGAAGAAAGTCTTGAGGGCTATACCAGAAAAAGACTATTCCGGCTGTTTCGAGGACTGGAAAAAGCGTTGGCAAAAGTGCATTTTATCGGACGTGGATTACTTTGAAAGGGATGAAATTGATTTGGAAAAATAAATAAAGAATTTACATTTTATCAACAAATTCACCTTACTTTTTGATCACAGTAGTATATAATCTGAGACTTTAAAAAGAGTTTTTATCAAAATTTTCTTCTCAGCCAGAGAATTTTAAAATTGTTGCTTTGACTCTAGCATTTGTTGACTAAATATGTTGCATATAATTATTTTACACTCTAGATTAAACATCGAAAACATATTTGAATCACTTGTTGAGAGCCAAAAGTTACCTAAGCGATCACTGAAGTTATAGAAGCATATGGCAGTATCCCATTCAAGTGCTGCTTAACTTCGATGATCAGCGAAGATATCCTTTTGCTAGCCCATACTAAATTTATGGATTGAAAATTTTACTAATGTATTTTTATAAAAGATTACAAATATATATGCAACTTATTCTGAATTTTTACATACCCGTAATACGTCTTCAATTTTTATAGCTCCATCTTGATCAACATCGATTTTGCCTAAAATTTCTGCTATTCGAGCCAAACGATGATTATCAGATACATTTTGAATTTGTTTAATTGCTGCTATCAGTTCGTCAATTTTTATTAATTCAGCCGCAACCAGAGATTTCGATTTTTTTTCATCAGATAATGCATCTATTTCTTTTTTCATCCTTTTTTCAGACTGTTCCAATTCCAAAAGTACAGCATCCATTTTTTTAATCATATTATTTACTTTTGTGAAAAGTAATTTAGCTCCTTTCGATACTTTTATATTTTCTATATCCGTAAGTCCTTTAGCTTCAGCTTTAAGCTGATGTAGTTCTTGAATGTCCTCTTGATATTCAGCCATTTCTACTTTTAATTCTTTGAGTTCTTCTTTTTCTAATGACATTTTCTTTGTTTCCTGTAAGATTAAAGAGAAAATAGAAAAAGAATGTATTAGGAATAAATATTTTATTTAAATTAAAATCAAATATTCTACCTTGCCTATTGAATCCAATGCCTGTTCTAAAAATTTCACATCTGTTTTTGTTATCTCATCATCTTTTAAATGTGTTTTCAAGAGTCTAGGTGATAGTTTCAAATCACTTTCTCGACTTATTTTTTCTTTAATTTCTTGTTCTTCCCGCTCTTCCTCAATTTTCTTTTCCTCCATTTTGATAATTTCAATATTGATTTTGTGATCTACTTTACCTTCTTTTTCGCCAATAGCTCCTTTAGTTCGTGCTACAACCGAAGCTGGAAGAGCAGAGATAGTTGCTTTTAATTTATCAGACATTGGAATAGTATCTGGCACCATAAGAGCTCTAGAAAGTAGTAATAAAGATGGCGGTACTTTTTTAATCAAACTTAAATCAAGCCATTGAGATAATTGATCTTTTAATTTTTGCTCAGATAATCCATAAGCTCTCATTCCTCGAGCTCTGCACGCTTGCTGCAATTCTGTACGAGTTAAAGTTTCAATTCCTTCTTTTTCAATAAGCTGTAATTCATATATTTATTAATGTATAGACATGTATGTGTATATATGTAAAGAGAATATACTCTCTTTAAATCTAGCGCGCTTAGTATACTCAGCGCGCTCATCTATCAATACCGACTAAATGTCTCGTAAGGTATCAAGGTTATCGATTACGATGAATCATCGATAACGAAGCAGAGAGAAAGAAAACATATATAGAGAGATATAGAATTCATAATAAGAATAAAACTTCTACAGAATAATTAAATGATTAATATAATAAAAGTAAAGTGATTAAATAGTTTTGTGAAAGAGAGACGAATAATAAATTTTAATTGTCGTTTCTCTTATTTATAGGTAACTTGTAAATACTGTAATTATTGTAAATAGTAAGTAATTATAATAATAATAATAACTCTTATTTACAGAGAAACAATTTTATCTATTTATTCTCCTTTAATCTAACCTCAAGAAATTTAGATATTATAAAACGACAATTTTTGTCTTAATAAAATGAAATTAGAATTCACTTTTAAGGCTGTGGCTTCAGCAAAAGATAACAAAACAACTGTCATCGCCATAACCTCAATTACAACAGAAGAAGAAATAAGCTATGCTATCCCAATTGAGATCGTTTATTCAAATTACCATGCAATATTAATTGAAACTAACGTGTATAAAAAGGTAAAAAAATCTTTTGAAAAAAGAGGTGATATAATAAGTATATGGATAGAATTATCTACAGAATTACAACAAGAATATATAGATGAAACTGGGAATATGCAATTTGGAGGAAAATATTTAAAAAAAATAGGTAAAGAAGAAATTGGGCAAAGTACAGAACTATCAAGAATTTTAGAAAAATTAATTGAACAGCCAGAAAAAAGAGAAGAAGAAGTGAATCTAAAACACATTATAGATAAATTCATAATAGAAAAATTTAACAACAAGGGAACTGATGTTAGACTATGGATAGATACATTTGAAAAAGAATGTGCTAGGTTCAAAATTCAAAAAGATAATACAAAAATTGAATTATTAAGATTACTTTTAGACGAAACATGTCAAAACTGGTATAGCTCCAGAACATTAAAAAAAGAATGTAATAAAGACTGGTCAACTTGGAAGCAAACGTTGATAGAGACTTTTTCAAACAAAAGATGGAATAATATAATGTATGCACATAACTATAGATACAAAGAAGGATCATTAGTAGACTATGCCATAAAAAAAGAAAGATTATTGCTAGAAATAAATAAAAAAGAACATGAAGATACTCTAATTGATAGAATTGGAGCTGGATTACCAGATTCCATTAGAGAAAAAATCAACAGAAATGAATTAAAAAATACAAAAGATCTAATTAATGAATTATAAAAATATTAAGGAAAGATAGAGAAAAAGAAAGATAGTAAACAAAATTATAGACCCAGAAATGAAGAAAGAAAACCATGTAAAACATGTGAAACAATGAGAAAAGGAATTAGATACCACCCAGAAAACAAATGTTGGTTCACAATAGATAAAAGAGATGAACCAAAAATAACAAGAAGTAACACGGTGACAGAAGTCGATCTCAACACGGAAAAAAAACATGCGAACACACCATTGATTAAAATTAAGATGTTATTAGAAAATACATTAGAATTAGATGGAACTTATGACCTAGGATCTCAAGTCTCTTAGATAAATGCTAAATGGGTAAATATAAACAAAAAATAAGAGATAAAAATAAAATATTCTTAATATCAGTCAATGGTGTGGAACACACAGATGGATTGGTAACAATCAAAATAAAAATTTTAGATATAGAAAGAAAAATAGATGCTTATATAATAGAGAAAGAAGATTTTGAAAACTTCATAATTAGCTTAGATATGATACCATTATTCGGACTAAGACTAAATGAAAAGTTACAAATTTCACAAAAAAAACAAGAAATAAAATTTCAAAAACCAATGAAATTAGAAGAGCCAAATAAACAAACCACAAAATACTCAGTAAATTATAATGAACACGTGGAGATAGATGACTTTTAAATTAAAATAGAACACTTGGAAAAAGAAAAAAAATTAAGATAAGAAAATTAATAGAGAAACACAAATCAGTATTTGCCAAAGATAAGTATGATGTCGGAACAGTGAAAGATTACGAGGCTAAAATAGATTTGATAGTGGATAAATACTGTAATAAAAGGCTATACAGATGCAGTATAGATGACAAAAAAGAAATACAGTCTGTCAAGTAAGAGTGTGGTCGTGTTAATTTATAAAAAAATTTATTTGATGAAACTTTTATATTTATATATGCATTGTACACATTACAAACAATGATGCAATTTGATCAATAATGTGTCCAGTCATCACCGGCGTCGATAATTGCCTGGCATCTCCAAGGCATGCTTTCTACTAATTTGACGGCGTATTCTAGTGGCAAGGATCTCCAGATCCGACGAATTTCGTAAGACAACTGCTTCAAAGTGTATGTGCGTCTTCCACGAAGCTTCCGTTTAATATATGCCCACACATTTTCAATAGGGTTTGCATCGGGCGACTGCGACGGCCAATCCAATGTAACGATGCCAGATTGAGTCTTCCACTGAGAACAGAGCTTCCTGCGGTGTTTAGGATCGTTGTCCTCCTGCAGAATTCAATCTTCATTTTTTGTGATGAACCATCGTTTGGCAGATGGCAGTAAAGCCTTTTTGTAGATTTTTATCATTTTCTCGGCATTTAGGTTGTCAGTAAAGAGGTGCAAAGTGCCGAATCCCTGCTTTGAGAAGCAGCCCCAAAGATGCACCTTTATTCCATGTTTTACGGTCCGCTGAACAAGCCTATTGGTGGAAGTTGACCAGGCTCGCGTGAGGACAGAACGTGCCCATATAGAACATTCATCAGTAAAAATGACATTTTCAAAATCTCTATCAATATTCTCATGCGCCCAAGCGAGTCGCTTTGTCACATGTTTTTCAGTCAACAGAGGCTTCTTCATTGTGTTGCGCCATTTCAGATGATGAGTACGAAGATGGGTTCGGATAGTTTCGTAGGATATATCTAAACCTTTTGCCATTAATTTTGCTTGTCCTTGCCGCAGTGTTAAAGCAGGATTCCGCGAAAACAGATTCACTATTCTTTTTTCATCTTTTTTGTTCACTTTTCCTATCAAGCCACGTTCTGGTAAATGATCGACATTTTTAGCCACTTTATATCGCTGTATTCACTTCTGTATAAATGCCTTTGACTTTCTCATATATTTAGCAGCCGCTGATTGCGACATTTTGGGACCTTTCTGGTGGATGCAAAGGAACACAGCCTCATAGCGCGACGCGTACTTACCACTCATGGCGTTTAACGTGATTCTCTTTTAAAAGATCAACGACAACTGAATCTTTGTTGACAATGCATCAAGGACAAAGCTTCCCTCTATCGGCTCGCGAAGGAATTAGAGCGAAATCTTTTATTACCTGTCGGTAAAGTCGACCACGCTCTTACTTGACAGGCTGTAGAAAAACAAGTAGCAAAGCTGTTAGAAAAAAATTTAATTAAAGAGTCATACAGTCCATTCGCTGCGCCAGTCACATTAGCCTATAAGAAAGATGAAGAAAAACGATCTCGCCTCTGTATTGACTTCAGAGATTTAAACAAAAATATAATACCACAAGCACAGCCGTTTCCATTAATAGATGACATCATACTAAGAGCAAGAGACTGCGAATATTTTACAACACTAGATATCAATTCGGCTTTTTGGTCAATACCACTAAAGACAGAAGATAGGAGTAAAACAGGATTTATAACTCAAGAAGGTCATTATCAGTGGACGTGTCTACCATTTGGACTCAAGACTTCACCAGCAATATTCCAAAGAATTTTGAGTAATATATTAAGAAAACATGGATTACAAAAATTTTCGGTAAATTACATACGAGGTCCGGCTATTAAATAACGAGACTGGTTACGAAAAAAAGTTTTATTATAAAAATTATTCTACATTCGAATGCTCCCCTTCAATTTACTTCCCTTCCCTCGCCACACACCTTTCCATACGTTTTTTTCATTGATCGAAGCAGCGCTGGAAGTCTTCTTTGGTGAGGGCCTTCAGGAGCTCTGCCGTTTTTTGCTTTACCGCTTCCATCGACTCAAATCGGGTCCCTTTCAAAGCAGATTTTATCTTCGGAAACAAAAAAAAGTCGCACGGTGCCAAATCTGGCGAGTACGGCGCGTGTTCGAACTCGTTCTCGCAGTGTTGCCAAAACTGACAAATAGTAAGTCTGGTTGACAGTCTAACCCTCTGAAACCCATTCAGTCATCACGATACCGTTAATGTCAAAAAAAACGATCAACATTGCCTTGAATTTTGATTTGGACATCCTTGCTTTTTTGATTCTGGGCGATTCAGGCGTCTTCCAATGCATCGATTGCCGCTTTGTTTCAACATCGTATTGAAAATCCACGTTTCCTCGCAAGTAATAATGTTTTTCATTAGTCCGGAATCTTTTTTTAACCTTTCAAGGAAATCTGAGCAGACCTGTTGACGCAAGAGCTTTTGGTCAGGAGTCAGGTTTTTTTGCACCAACTTCGCACAGACTTTTGTCATGTGTAATTCCTCGTGTAAAATTTGTCTAACTGTTTCTTTATCGGCGTTTACAGCCTCGGCAATCATCCGGATGCTTATTCGACGATCTGCACGCACAATTTGGTTGATTTTTGTCACTGTTTCTGGAGTTGAAACAGTGACAGGGTGACCTGGGCGTTGGTCATCTTCAGTGCTCACTCGGCCCTAACTGAAGCGCTTACACCACTCAAAAACACGCGCACGAGATAGAGAATTGTCCCCATAGGCCTCTTGCAACAATTTACAGCACTCAGTCGGAGTTTTTTTCAATTTAACGAGAAATTTGAGATTGATACGTTGCTCCTGTTTTTCGTCACACATGGTTCTCGGCACGAGACAAAAACACGTTCGTTACAAACCGCTACTGTACAAATACAATAATAGTGACGAGAACGTGTTTTGGTACGTGCATAGACAAGATATCTAGATACCCAACGCACTACTCGTTTTTTTCCCCACCCCTCTACGGCGCCCTCTAGGCGCGCAGTCTCGTTATTTAATAGCCAGAACTTGTAGATGATATACTAATACATTCAAAAACGTTTGAAGAACATTTAAATCATATACCATAAGTGCTAGAATCAATAAAACAGGAAGGATTCAGACTTAAATTAAAAAAATGTACCTTTGCAGCTAGTTCAGTTAAATATTTAGGCCACATAATAGGAAACAACACAGTTAGCCCACTGAAAGATAATATAATATCAATACAGAAATTTCCAACCCCAACAGCCCAAAAAAATGTTAGACAGTTTTTAGGAAAAATTAACTTCTACAACGAATATATCCCAAAAAGTTCGATTATGCTAGACCCCTTACACAAGTTATTAAGAAAAAATGAAAAATTTAAATGAACAGAAGTATGAGAGAAGACTTTCAATGAAATCAAGAAATTACTATGTTCTCAACCAGTGCTGGAGATCTTTGACCCAAACCTCCCAATTAAGGGAGGAAATCCATATAGAATTTCCAAAAAATCGATTTTTTTTTTTTCGATAATCTAAAAATATACTATTTTGAGCGTGTACTGACGAGACGAAAAAAAAAAATCTCGAATATTTACGAAGTTACAGCTAATATAATAGAGCGGGCGGGAGTACGTATTGTAAAGTAGCGAGCCAGGTAGTCGGAGCGCTTCAGATAAAAGGGCTCTCTCCATTATAATAACTTGAAAAACTTCTTTTGTCCCATACCCGGAAATAATACTTTATATTATAGTATATATGTAAGTATTTACGTTCCTGAACACGTGTAATATTGCTATACGAATAAAGGTTAGTCGAGAAATATAGGTAGTTTAGCCGGAGAATTCATCGTGTTCAGTTGATTTCGGAACGTAAAAATGCCGAATTATAAAAAAGGTACGCGAGGCAATATTGCACGAAATAACCCCAGAAAACGAAAATATCTGGGCAATCAGTTTACCGATAAAGAAGGTGAAAAATTTGAAGCCAGTACAAGCCATAATGACAGTGCCAGTGGAAAAAAATTGTATACGCGTGATAGTGAAGATATAATAACTAATCCTTTGCACGGGTACAGAATAATTGAATTTTTTACAGTGTTTACAGCTTTGTCTGAAATTGTGAAGTGCTCGGTATGTAATCAGAAGATAAAATTCAGTGAGTGTGGCTCTAGAGGTCTTGGTTTTAAAATTGTTGTCACGTGTCCATGTGGTGATAAAAAAATATATGATAAACATCTGCATTCCGGACTAAAAGTAGTTGAAATCTCGGCATACATTGCTGCTGGGATATTTAATGAAGGTTTTAGTTCAGTATTAAGAATAATGAACCTTCTGAATTTGACTATTGGCACTTATGCTAAAGTATTTGCTTATAATACAGACGAGGCGCGAATAACCCGACAGAATCGTAAGAGCCTTTCAGAAACCAAAGATGCTCGTACAGCTCGCAGGCAACAACAAATGGAAGAAAATCAGCTTTTCGAGGAGGAGGAAGGACTGTTGTATGGACCTGGGATTGCCGATTAATCGGTAAGTAATTAAAACTGGCCATTTTCCTGTACTTCAACTTTAAATGCGATTATCTCGAAACTATATTTTTCAAAACTGCTCGTGTTGTAACTCAAAAAGTTATTGACCGATTTGGCTGAAATTTTTCGAGGCCTTTCTTTACATTAATATCAGAAGGATAAACCTTATATTTCAGATATTCCGCGTTGATAAAATATTTTTTTGGGGTCAAAAATGTCAAAAAATAGCCCTCAATTCTGACTTTTTTTTAAAGGTTTATTTTATATTGAATTTTATACTTTTTTTTTTTTATTTTATAGGTTCATCCTTTCCGTTTATATGTCCTAAAAAAAAAACAACTTTCATTTTTGTGTTTCAGATCAACGGTTAATGAGTGACAACTGGAGCAGTTTGGGACCTCGCGTCGGAGGCAGCAGACAACAAATCATACTGAGCCACCATTTTGAATTGAAAAAAAAAAAAAAATTATTTTTGTGTTCTAAAAAGATTCATTAAAGTTGTGTTGAAATTAAAAAACAATAAAATTATTTTATTATTGTTAAAAATATTATTAAAAAATGACCGATTTTGGGGCTTTTACATGTACTTCCCCCCTTAAAATTTACACAGACGCATCAATAGAAGGCATGGGAGCTGTATTGAAGCAGACACAATACAACGGGGAAAATAAACCAGTAGCCTATTTTTCAAAAAAATTAAACGAATACCAAAAAAAGAAGAAGGCATATACTTAAAGTGTTCAGCTATAAAGGAAGCGATTAAATACTTGCAGCACTGGCTAATAGGAAGATATTTCGAAATATACTCGGACCATAAGCCCCTAGAAAATATGAATATAAAAGCAAGAACTGACGAAGAACTAGGCGATCTAACTTATTATCTATCTCAATACGATTTTAAGATCAAATATATACCAGGTAAAGAGAACAAAGAAGAGGATTGTTTGCGTAGAAATCCGGTGTTAAAATCGAATATAAAAGAAGAGGATATACTTATAAAAGTAAATTTGATTGAGATAGATGAAATAAAGTTGGACCAAGGAAATAACAAACTAATACAGAACCACAAAGAAAAATTAATACAGAAAGATGGAATATATTACAAAAAGTTAGGAAAAGGAAACAAGATTATTCTGTCTGAAAAATATAGTATACAATTGATAAGAAAAACACATATAGACTGGTGCCACACAGGAATCACACAAACAAAAATGAAAATAAGTCCATTCGATACGGCAAAAAATTTAGAAAAAAATATAGAAAAAATATGCAAAGAATGTAACATATGTATAAAAAATAAATCAAGAGGACAATACAAATTCGGCCTAATGTCACAGTTAGGACCAGCAACTACACCTATAAAATAATGTCCATTGACACCATCGGAGGATTTGGAAGTGCTAGGTCAACAAAAAAATATTTACATCTACTCGTGGATCATTTTACGATATATGCTTTTATTTTAACATCTAAAACCCAGAGTGCAAATGATTTCATAAAGTTAGTTCAAACCGCGCTAGATATAAAAAAGATTGGAACGATTTTAACAGACCAGTACCCTGGAATAAACTCGAAAGAATTCAAAGAATACTTAAGGAAGGAAAAAGTTCAGCTAATCTTTACTGCAATAAATACACCATTCTCGAACGGATTGAACGAAAGATTAAATTAAACACTAATAAACAAAATAAGATGTAAAATAAACGAGAAAGAAAAAAAAAGAGCATGGACATCGATAGCCAGAGAATGTGTCGAGAAATCCAACAAATTAGAACATACAATCACAAGATTTACACCAGAATATTTATTATACGGAACAGACACTAGCAACATACCAGAAGAATTAAAAAAAAACAAGAAGACGTAAATAATTGGTCAAAAGATAAAGAACTAGCTTTAAACAGAACACAAAAATCTCATGAATACAATAAAAAACTATTCGATAAAAACAGGAAACATCATGAATTCAACGTGGAAGATATAGTATACATAGAAAACGGAAACAAACTCAACAAGAAAAAACTAGACGAATTAAGAATAGGACCTTTTAAAATACAAGAGAAAATATCTAACCGTATATTTAAAATCAACACTGGAAGAAGAAAACAAGAAACTAGTCTATTTCATGTAACAAAAATGATACCAATAGTAGAGGAAGAGAACTGAAAATCTGGCAATTTTCATCTTGAAAAGGGGAGATGAAAAGAGAATATACTCTCTTTAAATCTAGCGCGCTTAGTATACTCTGCGCGCTCATCTATCAATACCGACTAAATGTCTCGTAAGGTATCAAGGTTATCGATTACGATGAATCATCGATAACGAAGCACAGAGAAAGAAAACATATATAGAGAGATACAGAATTCATAATAAGAATAAAACTTCTACAGAATAATTAAATGATTAATATAATAAAAGTAAAGTGATTAAATAGTTTTGTGAAAGAGAGACGAATAATAGATTTTAATTGTCGTTTCTCTTATTTACAGGTAACTTGTAAATACTGTAATTATTGTAAATAGTAAGTAATCATAATAATAATAATAACTCTTATTTACAGAGAAACAATTTTATCTATTTATTCTCCTTTAATCTAACCTCAAGAAATTTAGCTATTATTTATATATTATTAGGGCATTCTTTTTGGTCAGGAGACATCCTGCTCATCAATACACATTTTATTATTAAAATCGGGTGCTGGTGCAAATAAAAACTTCGAATCTCTATTTTTTATTATTGAATGATAGTTTCTCGAAATTTATTAAATATAAAATTTTTGAATTTAATATTAGTAATGGTAGGTGAGAAATTAGGTCAAATTTTTTTCTTGTATATTTTAATCTTCTAAATAAGAATCTTAATTCATTTCTAGTATACTATTCAAAAGTTTAATCTAATCTTGATAAAACTCCTGAAACATAGGATTTACATGTTTCTCAATGACAGATGTAATAAAAAAATTAGGAATAGATTAGGTTTGACTCAGAAAGTAGTTGAGATTCATGTTCAGAGGCTTGAAATACATAAAAAATTGTTTGTGCTTAATTTAACTTCTTATACAAATATTAAATTCAAAAACTGCTTACTTGTTATATGAGTTTTCATGCTGTTACAGACATAAAAGTCAGATTTCCAGAATTCACAAAAACTACTACTTGGTAATAAAAGGTAGATTTCAAGTTTTTTTTTTTACATCGACAACCGATTATTTAGAATCTTTGGAAATAAATTTTAGGAAGCACGTAGTTTCCGATTCAAAAAGAGTGCCTCATATACAAGATGTCTCATTTTAATGTCCCCACCTACATATTTCGGAAACTAAGCCTCCTACAAAAATAAATTTCAAATAAAAGTTTATAGGGTTTTAAGGAGGCAATTTATTTATGACCTTGATCGTGACATTGAGGTCAAGGGTAAGTTTATGTATAGGACAAATTGAAATTTTCAAATGAAACCCCCCAATTTTTAAAAATAAAAAAATAATAAAAAAATCGAAAAAAAAACTCTCTCTGACTACCTAGGGAAACTTATCACCTTTTAAAAGCATTCCGATTTTTTTGTTTCAGATGATCCGGTAACGAGTTATGAAGTTCACCGCATAACAACTTTTTAACGAAGAGTCTCCGGAGATTCGCTGTCACGGACTAATTTATTGATATTTTTGATTGAAATTTTTTCCAAAAATACTTCAGATGTTATACTATAACGTGTACTAGGTTGTTTAAAAAGTTTTGAAAGTGGAAATGAAGATACTTTTTTTTGTTGGTGAAATCACTTTTATTGCTCAGTATAATCTCCCATAAGTTCAATACACTTGGTCTAACGGTCTTCCAACTTGTTTATCCCATCATGAAAGTGACTTTCTGCAAGGCCTGCAAAATACTCCTCTACGACGGCTATAACCTCTTCGTTTGATAAAAAATGCTTCCCACGAAGGAATTTCTTGAGGTGTGGAAACAGCCAGAAGTCAGAGGGAGCTAAATCAGGCGAATAAGGTGGATGCTGTAACAATTCGTACTTTAATTCGGTTATTTTAGTGATGGTTTTTTGAGCTGTGTGAGCGGGTGCATTGTATTGATGAAAAATGATTTTGTTCTTGTGCGGACCAGGTCTTTTTTCACTAATTTTTTCATCCAATTGGTCCAAAAGGTTACAATAATATTCAGAATTTGTTTTGCTAGTTTCGAGATAATCCACCAACAAAATCCCTTTTGCATCCCAAAAAACTGACACTAACACCTTATTCACCGATTTCTGGACACGAACTCGCTTCGGTGCCGAAGTGCTTGGTTGACACCACTCTTTAGTCTCTTGTTTTGATTCAGGGTCATGATGTTAGACCCAAGTCTCATCCATAGTGATAAATCGACGCAAAAAATCCTTTTTATCCTTTCGAAAACGCTCCAAATGTTGCTCAAAAAGTCGCATTCGAACGTGTTTTTGTTCCATTGTGAGCGAATGCGGCACCCATTGTGCACAGAGCTTTTTAAAAACCCAAAACTTCATTTAAAATATGACTCACACTGCCTAATGAGATGTCTAGGGCCTCTGCTAAATCTCTCTCGGTCAATCGACGATTTTCCAAAACCGTATCCTGTACTTTTGCTATGAATGCTGGTGTTGATGCACTTTTTGGACGTCCTGAGCGTGGATCGTCTTCAACGCTTTTTCGACCACGTCTAAACTCTAAAACCCATCGATGCACAGTTGGAAATGAAGGAGCAGATTCCTTTAACACTTTCACCATTTTTGTATGAATTTCCGTTGCTGATAAACCTTCTAAAACAAAGAATTTTATCACTGCACGATATTGGGCTTTTTCCATTGTAAAAAAAATACACTGACACGTCAACTTCAAATGGCTTGTAAACAAACAATGAATTGACAGAGTGGAATGAAACTTTGGGTATGTTTATATGAAAGATAAAATATTAAAATGGCGTAAAAATTTTGGTTCTTCTACTGCTCTATAGATGTCGCTTTCAAAACTTTTTGAACAGCCTAGTATATGGAATAAATAAACGAACATTATTATTTTCGCCCTTAAAACCTTACCCCCCCCCCCCCCCTTAACCTTTTTAGTGCCAAGCGCTCGACTTACATAAGTACTTGGAATAACGCATGATCTTGAAATTTTCTCTTGAAATTAAGTTGGTTAGAAAAACGTATACTTTAGGACCTTGTCATAAGCAATCATGAGGCAATACCGATTTCTTTGTTATATCAGCAGTTTTTATTTCCCTTATTTTTTTCACTTCAACAACCTTGAACCAAGACATTAAAAGAATATTTGCAGCAGCTTTATAATTAAGTACAGTAATTTGCTAGCACAAGATAAGCATTTGAATCTGCAAAAATGAACAGTTGACAAAGAATTTTATGTGAAAGATCTAGACCATAATATAATACATCATTCTGTTTATACCGTCGACTTTAGCGTTACTCGATGTGCACCACATGGAGGTAGACGATTGGATTTAAAACGTCACTAACCCTGAAAAGGGCTGATAAGATTTTAACCATAAAAAGGGCCAATATGATTAATTTCCAAAGATTTAAGAGACTGTATCTTTTGCATTAAATCCTCGATAAAGTTTCCATTTTCTCTAATTCACATCTGTATCCCGCTTCGGAAGTTCGACTGGAGTCTACCGAAAGTTTCTATTGTAATCAATTGGAAAGCTTTTACTATTCTTTCTTTAATATTTTCCTCAGTTATTGGAGCTTGAGCGACTTTTCTTTTCACTGCTCTCCAAAGAAAGAAGTCAAGAGGAGTGAGGTCTGGTGATCTAGATGGCCACTCATTTTCTTGGCTGTCAAGGATAATCCATTGATTGTAGTATGAAGATGGTTCTTGATGGCTTCAGTACGATGTAAAGTAGCCCAATCTTGCTGAAACCAGATATTCTGTCTTAGTTTGGATGGTAAGTCTTGTAGTAATGACGATGATCCATTTGACAAGATGTCCAAATACAATAGCCATTAAATTCGGTTTAAAAATATTGATCTCACTACGCAATTTCCAATTATACCAGTACATTCATTGACCATCGCTTCTATATTTGATGATCTCGTTGCCAATGGAGATTTTCTTTGGCGTAATAATTGGCACTGTAAAGATTAACACATGCTGTCAAATTTCACCTTATTAAAAAATAAAATCCAATCCAAACAAAAAAGGTCTCAACGCCTCTTATTCTCTGCCCATCTACGAAAATTTAAACATCGCGCGTTATCTCCTACCTTAAGTGCTTAAGTAAGGCGAACATGGTAAGAATGGAATTTTATATTAGGTGCGTAATTAAGTTCCCGCTGTTTGTCAATAGATGTCTCCAACAGTAATTACTTATCGATTTCGACATCCAAAACGTCATAAATCAAGCTTAGACATATGATAAACAAATCGCTTTGACCCATTAGTGATTAGTGATTCTGTTTTGGCGTCATATTATATATTTTTGGTTATGTGAAAATGTCTCATTTTATGCCGAATAATCGTCATTTGCGAGAGGTGTTGCTTTTCTTCTTTTATTTAAGGGGTTACCCCCACTTGCGACTTTGAAAAAATCGATTTTTTGTTAATTGCATTTTTTTGAAGTATAAGTATCTGAGAATATGACCTGGAAATTTCAAGTCGATCCGAACAAAATTGACTGAAATATGAGCGTTGAAAGAGAAGAATCCGTTGTGTAAACAACCGGCTACTTTAAACTTTAAACGCGTTTTTCTCGAAATGGCATTTCTGAAGTCGGTGACCAAGATCACTCGAACACTAATTAACCGATCTTCTTAAAATTTTGCAGGCTCATTTAATACATAAAAATTTAGTCTTTAATCGTTCGATTTTTTCGTTAAAATCGAACCATTAACTTTGACTGTCCGCCATTTTGTAAAAAATAAATATTTTTTTAAATCCTTCGATTAAAGACTAGTTTATACTTATATTTAACTAAATCTATCCACATTTTTTGATTCAGATGGTCCACTTCGCCGCAATGTTGGTCACCGCAAACCGTATAAATAAAAACACTATTTCATTGGCGGCCATTTGCCACTTAACAATGTAATATTTTGCAATAAAAAAATT
The DNA here is from genome assembly GCA_949987625.1 of Chalcis sispes. Taxonomy (NCBI): domain Eukaryota; kingdom Metazoa; phylum Arthropoda; class Insecta; order Hymenoptera; family Chalcididae; genus Chalcis; species Chalcis sispes. Next base: position 29,126,218 of record OX465095.1, on the reverse strand, counting down.
ACTGAAAGTTCTTCAAGATGTATTCTTTAAGATGATATAATAATCGTTTAAAAAAGTTTTGTAGTTTTCTTAAAAAAAATTCATGAAAAAGGCCTTTTTTGTTTAGCTACAAGTGGGGGTAACCCCTTAAAGAAAACGGCGGCTAAATCATATCGAGAGCTCTAAAACGTTTACGAAGATGCTGCTTTAAGTAAAACAACGTGCCGTGATTGGTTCCGTTGCTTCAAAGACGGTGATATCGATATTGACGATCGTCCATGTGAAGGAAGGCCAAAAATCTTCGGAGACGCTAAATTGGAGACATTGCTCGATGAAGATCCGTGCCAAATAGAAAATAAATTCGCTTCACTATTAGGAGTTACCCGCCAAGCCATTTCCATGTTGTCGAAATAGTACCATACAGTGACAATAATGCAATTGTCTAAAATGTCTAAAATGCAACAGCAAAATATCGTTTAGAACTGTAAGCGAACCTGCACTGAATTTTGAAATTTCTGTGGTGTGCGATAAGTGTCCTTCTGAGTACGTGCCATCGTGCGATTTTCTTACACATTCTTACGAGATAAATCGAAGATTTATATTAGCAATGCATGCCATAGACGTTGGTTAGAAAACAGCATGAAAATTTTGCAGTTTGATAGATTTACGGACGTTTTTAGCTTAAACTACGTACAGAATAATATTGGAGCATATTTGTGAACCAAGTGAACATATGGCTCAATTTTTCATGACGAAGGCTTGAATTAAATTTTATGAACAGTGAAAGTAAGAATAAAGATTTGATTGTGTCTGGCGATGGAAAGTGTTTGGCGTTGCATCACTGATAGGACATTTTACAGACGAAATTGTTGACCTGATTGTAATAAGTTCGTATTGCAAGGCTTATCAATTTTAGAAAGACAAAAAAAAAAAAACACAGAAAAATATGTAGAATGGTATCAAACACACAAAGAAACTTGTTAAGCGAATAATACAGGTTGTACGGGAAAAATGGGGGTCAATGCTGAGATCAAAATGCTTCGTTGAAAAGTTTTGGAGTAAGATTTTTACATTACGTTGGGGACGGAGATTCAAAATGGAGATCCTTATGAAGGAACTGTTGTGATAAAAAAAGAATGCGTTAGATATGTTCAAAAATAGATCGGTACGCGTCTATGTGGGTGTAAAAAAAAAAACAACAACAGGACTCGGCGTTAAATGATAACTGACTTTTAAATTGATTAATCACTTGTCTAAGTATTTCGGTAAGCCTATTCCTGACAACTGTGATTCGCTTGTAAAAATAAAGAATGCCATTTGGGCTAGATTTTATCACAAGAGTTCAATCAATGGTAAATTGCAGCATGACAAGTGTCTACTAAGTGCTGACTCATGATGTAAGTATCAACAAGCAAAGGTGGCAAATAAATTGAAGTTTTTCAAACACAATTATGATGCTTAACAGAGGAAGTCTTATATCCAATAATACCTATTTATGACAATCTCTCAAATGATGAATTGATGCAAAGATGTAGTAGAGGATTTTTATTGTTATTGCACTTTTTAGAGCAAAAAAAAGTGCAAAAAAATATTTTTTTTTTGCAAGACCGCCATTTTGTTAATTTTTAACTTTTCTTCGTAATTTTAGTTCAAGATCTAGCAAATGTCTTCTAGTTTATAACAAACTTTGATTTTTTGATTTCAGACAAAAATTGGATGAGTTACCTTGCCGCCCGTGGAGGTGTCTTTTTTTCGATGACTATTTTTCAATGCATATAACTAATAAACTATTCGGTATTTTTGTTCAAACAAATTTGTAAAAGTAGTTAATAACATACTTAATAAGTACCAAAAAACTTGACTACTTTATTTATTTCCTTCCATGAGAAAAAAAATCGCTAAAATCACGTAATTTTTGGGTCGCTAGATGAGAACCTCTCCTAAAGCAAAAGAAGAAATGATTTAGGGTCCTAGAATAAACGATTTACTGTAAGTTACGAAACAAATTTTTTTTTCTGCATGTAAATCGTTCTGAAAACTTCCAACGTGTTTTTCTCGAAACTATGTTTTCGAAATCGTTGATCACTGTAACTCGATAAGGACTTTGTGAACCGCTAAAACCTGGTGAAACCGTTAACACTGATCACTAATAATAGCAAATAATTGATTTAAATCGAGTATTGCGTGAAAAACGATCAGAATATAGCAAAAGGCAACTCAAAGTCATTTTTTCCATGATAATGCCTCGTCACACAACGAAAAGGGTCAAGAAAACGATCAACGCGTTCAGTTGGGAAAAACTAGCGCATGCGGCTTATTCTCTAGACTTGGCTCCATCCGATTATCATCTATTCGCATCAATAGGATACACTCTCACTCTGCAACGCTTCAATTCGTATAAAAATCTACGAAAATGGCTTGATAACTAGTTTGTTTTAAAAGAACAACTGTTTCTTGGTGTTACGTTCGTAAACTGCTAGAGAGGTAGCAAAATTATTTCGAATAAAATATTATTTATGATTTTCAAACAACAGACGTGCAATTTTTACAAAAGAATTTTGGTTTTATATTAGGTGGGCAACTAAGTTCTCGCTGTTTTTCTTGATAAAAATGCAACTTTAATGTAAAAAAATGGTTACAAATAAATCATTCGAAGTATTGCCTATTGCTAGCCACAACTTTTTCCCATCTTTCTGGCAGAGCTCGAATACCGTTACGGTAAAAGTGTTTGTCTTTTGAAGTTATCCATGAATCAAGCTAATTTTTAATATCTTTATATGAGCGGAATAGATAATCAGCCAGACCATGTGCCATCGAATGGAACAGGTGATAATCCGACGGTGAAATCTCGGGAATATGGCGGATGGAGTAGCTTCCCATTTGAGCGTTTCCAAGTAGGTTTTAACGGGTCCGGCAATGTGAGACTGAGCTTGACCATGCACTAGAATCCCTTTTTCGTGCCTCTACTCGTTTTGTGGCCGTTTTTCGTGTAGTGCTTGGCTCAATCGCATCAATTAAATTCAATACCGTTACCCTGTGATGGTTTAGTTTGGTTTTAATAGCTCATAATAAATAACACCGACCTGGCGTCTCACCAAATGTACAGCATAACCTTCATAGTGTAAATATTGGGCCGAGCCGGCGACGTAGAAGCATGAACGGGTAGTCCCCATGACTTTTTTCTCTTTGGGTTACACGATGTGAAGAACAAAACTCTTCTTTTTTGCCACGGGAGCAATTGTTCAAGGCAAAAAAACGATTTAACGTCCCTTAGCTTCCAACCATAAGGAACCCAAGTTCCTGCTTTTACCGACGAAAACATAAAAAAAATTCACAAAATAATTTTGAATGATCGTAAAGTGAAGTTGATCGAGATAGCTGAGACTCTAAAGATATTAAAAAAACATGTTAGACATATCGTATATGAATATTTAGACATGCGAAAGCTGTGTGCTGCACGCGATGAACTGAATCCAAAGCGTGGAAAGTCGCCACAGTCGGCTGGAAAGGTTATGGCATCAGTATTCTAGGATGCGCATAGTAACACATCGTTCAATAAGTCCCAAGACTAACCCAGAGATGGTGCTAGTAGTACCAAACTGGCCACGTTTCTATAGAGTGCGAACCTTTACATAAAACGTGTAAAAATTTCACATTGATCGGATCACAGACAGCAGAGTTATCGAGGTTAGAGTGAAGTCACTTTGTAATTTGTTCGAAAAATAGAAAAAAACGAGTTTCGCGTGTTGATAAAACATTGTTTTTTAATGGGTAAAAACACCGTAGAAGCCCAGCAATGGCTTGAAAAACATTACCTGGACTCCTCTTTATCCAAACCAACGATTTGTCGTTGGTATGCTGAGTTTAAACGTGGTCGTACGGACACAAACGATGCGGAACGTTCGGGTAGGCCATTGGAAGCCGTTACACAGGAAAATGTGAGTGAAGTGTTAAAAATTGTAATAAAAAATTGCAAAGTGAAGGTCCATGAGATTGCAGAAATGACACAGATATCATCTGGAAGCGTATTTACAATCCTTCATGAAAAATTGAGCATGAAAAAAGTTTTTTCTAAGTGGGTGCCGCGATTGCTTTCAGTGGAACAAAAACAGCAACGAGTCGACGATTCAGAGAGCTGTTTATCGCTATTTACTCGCAATAAAAAAGATTTCCTGCGTCGATACGTGACCATGGATGAAATATGGATACATCATTTCACTCCGGAGTCGAATCGGCAATCATCTGAGTGGCAAATGGCTGGCGAAAGCCGCCCAAAGCGTCCAAAAACGCAGCAGTCTGCTGGCAAAGTCATGGCGTTTGTTTTTTGGGATACACATGGCGTGATTTTCATTAACTACCTGGAAAAAGGTAAATCGATCAACAGTGATTATTATATTGACTTATTGGTACGTTTAAAGGGGGAGATCGCAGCAAAACGACCGCATATGAAGAAGAAAAAAATCCTTTTTCACCAAGACAATGCACCATGCCACAAGTCAATGAAAACAATGGCAGAATTGAACGAATTGGGCTTTGATTTGCTTCCCCACCCCCCGTATTCGCTAGATTCAGCCCCCAGCGACTACTGGCTCTTTGCTGGTCTCAAAAAAATGCTCCAGGGAAAAAAATTTGGCTCGAATGAGGAGGTCATTGCCAAAACTACAGCCTATTTTGAAGCAAAGGATAAATCCTTCTATAAACATGGTATAGAAATGTTGGAAAGGCGTTAGAAAGATTGTATCACTCTAAAAGGAGATTATATTGATGAATAAAAATGATTTTTGAAAAAAAATGTTGTTTTCGTTGTTAGTCTCGGAACTTATTGAACGATGTGTTACAATATTTATCGATTGCTTCGAAAAGGAATAGACCATCAACAGCGATTATTACATAGCATTGTTGAAATGTTTAAAAGATAAAATCACAAAAAAAGGTCCCATTTGAAGAAGAAAAAAGTGCTATTTTATTAAGATAATGCATCATATCACAAATCAATGAAAACGATGCAAAATTTCATGAATTAGGCTACGAATTGCTTCCCCATCCACCGTATTCTCCAGATTTTGCCTCCAGTGCCTTTTTCCTGTTATATTGAAAATATTATCAGAATACGTTAAAGAATAATGATTAGGTATTTGATGCTGTCTGTGTAGAATATCTCTTCATAAATAAGTTTGAAATATTTTTCATAATAGAACTGGTTGCGACGATTGACAGAATACTAAAATTATAGCAAACAAATCTCTTATTTACGAGAGCACCTATGATAATGCAGCATCTATAAGAATGTCTTTCTATTGATCAATATTTTCCACAAGTTCTAATACTTGGCAAGCTCCTTTATAAGTAGGTTGACGTAATCCTCCAACTGCCTTTAAACTGTCAGTAGATGTTGGACTATAAGATGATGTAGTAACAGTTTTAAATGCAAACATTTAGTTTGATTAGAATCAATAGTATAAACTGTGCCTAATACAGCATCTTCTTTGATTCATAGCAAACTTATGACGTTTAGTTTTCATTTTCTTCTTGAAAAATGTTATTTGCCCAAGTGCAATAATTAGGCACTTGATAATACAAAAATGTTTTCGCAAATTCGTTAGACAAACTTTAAAACAAAACAGTAAGAGTAGTACGCCGTGAATTTGCAACATTGTGGATATTTCGTACTGCAAAAAAACAGGTTGATGATTTTCAAGATAAATAGAAAGATGTATAACAGCTGGATGCTAATCATGAATTGAACATTCTAAAAATCTCCAGACGGCTTTAGAAGAGCACATATAGCGACCATTAACGTCATTAGTTACTAGGTGATTCAACATGAAGCTGGACTAACTAAGAAAATACGATATCAGCGAGGTCTCTTATTGTCAATCGACAATTATCAAGCACCAAATCTTTGATTTTTTGGACGTGGCCCTCGTCAGTAGACGTTGATGGTCGTCCAGAGCGTGGTTCGTCTTCAAGGCGTTCTCAGCTTGCTTTGAACTCGTTGATCACCAAAGGTCTTCTGCAACATTTTCAACGTGTCCGCACAAGAATATTCGTTCCGCAAACAAAATTTGATGCAAGTTCTTTGCTCAACAAAATCACCCATTGTAAAAATCGAAAAATTCACTTTTGGTTGTTTACAAAAACACGTGTAACTCGGAGATAATTAAACCTTTTGACAAACAGACGCTTGGCAAATGTTATAGACAGTCCTACCAACCTAGAAAAAAAAATTTACCTGCCTTCCTAATGCCCTGGAGTTTTAAATGACAATTTTACCTTACTTTTTAATCACAGTAGTATATACTAGGTTGTTCAAAAAGTTTTAAAATCGACATCTATAGAGCAGTAGAAGAACCAAAATTTTTACGCCATTTTAATATTTTATCTTTCATATAAACACACCCAAAGTTTCATTCCACTCTGTCAATTCATTGTTTGTTTATAAGCCATTTAAAGTTGACGTGTCAGTGTATTTTTTTTACAATGGAAAAAACCGAATATCGTGCAGTGATAAAATTCTTTGTTTTGGAAGGTTTATCAGCAACGGAAATTCATACAAAAATGGTGAAAGTATTAAAGGAATCTGCTCCTTCATTTCCAACTGTGCATCGATGGGTTTTAGAATTTAGACGTGGTCGAAAAAGCGTTAAAGACGATCTACGCTCAGGACGTCCAAAAAGTGCATCAACACCAGCATTCATAGCAAAAGTACAGGATACGGTTTTGGAAAATCATCGATTGACCGAGAGAGATTTAGCAGAGGCGCTAGACATCTCATTAGGCAGTGTGAGTCATATTTTAGATGAAGTTTTGGATTTCAGAAAGCTCTGTGCACAATGGGTGCCGCATTCGCTCATAATGGAACAAAAACACGTTCGAATGCGACTTTCTGAGCAACATTTGGAGCGTTTTCGAAAGGATAAAAAGGATTTTTTTGCGTCGATTTATCACTATGGATGAGACTTGGGTCTACCATCATGACCCTGAATCAAAACAAGAGGCTAAAGAGTGGTGTCAACCAGGCACTTCGGCACCGAAGCGAGTTCGTGTCCAGAAATCGGCGAAGAAGGTGTTGGCGTCAGTTTTTTGGGATGCAAAAGGGATTTTGTTGGTGGATTATCTCCAAACTGGCAAAACAATAAATTCTGAATATTATTGTAACCTTTTGGACCAATTGGATCAAAAAATTAGCGAAGAAGACCCGGTTTGCACAAGAAAAAAATCATTTTTTATCAAGACAATGCACCCGCTCACACAGCTCAAAAAACCATCACTAAAATAACCGAATTAAAGTATAAATTGTTGCAGCATCCACCTTATTCGCCTGATTTAGCTCCCTCTGGCTTCTGGCTGTTTTCACACCTCAAGAAATTCCTTCGTGGGAAGCATTTTTCATCGAACGAAGAGGTTATAGCCGTCGTAGAGGAGTATTTTGCAGGCCCAGCAGAAAGTCACTTCCATGATGGTATAAACAAGTTAGAAGACCGTTGGACCAAGTGAATTGAACTTATGGGAGATTATACTGAACAATAAAAGTGATTTCACCAACAAAAAAAAGTATTTTCATTTCCGCTTTCAAAACTTTTTGAACAACCTAGTATATATAATATTTTCATGATATTAATGCTAAATAAGGTCAGTAAGCGTTGGCGACAAAAAGCCGATTGATCGATTACCGGTCGGTAAAGTGTTAAGCGGTGAACGAAGTCTTTTAGATTACGCTTGAATAGCTCCAAACAATGCTTTGAATCACGAACACGTTAAATTTTGTTTGGTCAAGAGTGAGTAAACGCGGTATTATCTTGCGGTTATCTTTATTTCCAAATTTTTATGTCAAATAGAAATAATCGATCGAGTTGATAAGCCTCTGATCTTAGCTAACTCACGCACTTTAACTTTAGGACCATCAAGAATAATGTCATGAATTTTTTCAATCATTTGTTCAGTAGTAATCGTTCTATCTGGTCCACCACCATGTTTGCTTTTTGTGCTCGAACGATCCCATTTGAATTCAGCAAACCAATAACAAACAGTTGTTCTTAACGGAGCTGATTCGCCATAATATTTATTTAGCTTTTTCTTCGTTTTTTTTTGCATTTTTTCCACGTAAAAAATAATGTTTGATAACTGCACAAAATTCAATGCTATTTATGTTTTAACAAAATTTCGAAGTAAATTTCTTTCAATAATTGTAACTTTATGAATAATTGACAAATCAATCTAAAACTTTCAATATAATTGAGATAGGAAACAATTTGTTAAATGTACATATTTTGATCGAGCTCAGTGCTGCTATCTGTTCGAGTATGCCTGCATGTTGAATCACCTAGTAATTCATCAGATTTTTGATTAATCGAATACGTTGTCTGATTTGTCCTTTTGTTAATGTACTTACACATGTATTTTATAGCTTGAATAGAATGTCAGTATTCTACATCGGACAATCCAACGATTATATATTTCATAAGTTGTTTTTTTTGTAGTCATAACAGTGAATTCTCCGTTTACAGGCAATCTTCTTTGGTAATACGGGTACCCATTATCATCAATCTGCGTTTCTTTCACGAACTGTTTAGGAAACTTTTTCAAATATTTATCGTCGATTATATACGGTGATGTTGGGCGTAGTCCTCCGCAGAAACCATGTGCCATATTTTTACATATAATCTTATATAGTAAAGGATCAGATCTTCTCTTTGGTAACTGAGCAGAAATGATTTTGTTGATTTCATCTGATTTGCTTATTTCTCCAATGAAAAGTTTTCGTGTGAAGCTACCTATTGAGCGACTTCGAAACTGACATTGTAGGAGGTAGTTTTCCCCTCTCTTTTGTCTGGCACTGAACGCATCAATTCCTACACGGGTAAAATCTAAATCTACTATTAATTTATTGATTGACAGCCGGTGGAATGTTTTTCTAAATAGCCTATAATACTCTAACTATTGTAAAAGAATTTCTAACAAAAATTTTGTATTGAGGTGTAAATAAATGGCCACTTACTTTTTTTAGCGTACACATGGTTACGGCTTGGCGGGCAAGAAGTAAAGAAGCATCCCTTCTTGCCCGTCTCGCGTCACGCTCGTCGATTTTTCCCGCGCTGCGCTATCGATTGCTTGATCGATAGTGCCGCGTATAGTCGCGCCGCGAACACCAACTCGCGCTGCATGGCAGATGGCCTAACCTCGACGGGCCACCTGTCACATCCCTCCCCCAGTCGCTGCTAACTCCCGTTAAGCAGCTACTTTTCCCGCTCTACCAGGATTTAGATAGAGAATAAGGAAACACACGATAAGTGACACCTATATTCTGCAAAAAAAATACGAAACTTTGTGTAATCTGTACTTATATACACTGAATAGTGGCCCTGGTCTTAACTACCAGGGCTCCTTGCTGGCGGTAAGCCCCGGCTCTTCTTTGCCAGGGCTCTAGGACGCTAGGAGGTCCTGGCTCTTCATTATCAGAGGTCCTGGAACTCCCAGTGCTCATGCCGGCAAGGATAGTGACGGCTCTTCTTCACTTCTTCCTCGCCACACATATAGCACCGGGACTTTCTTCCTTGCGCGCGGCGCGCCTCCTCCTGCCTGCGCGCTTTCTCGACTTGGTGTACGGCCATCTCCGCTCAGGTCTTAGCTGCTCTCACGCGGTTGGCGTCGCGGGCCGCTTTTTTCCATCTCCTGTTGCAGACGCCTTATTTTTTTTCACGGGCCCGCTTGCGCCGCTCTACCGCCTGTTCCTTTTGAGCCCGGCGGGCGGCTGCCTCGGCCTCTCGGCGACGCTACTCCTTTCTCTAGAGCGCGTCCCGCCGCTGGCAACGACGCTCTCACTCGGCGTCCTCCGCTTAAAAGCCCACCTTCAAGGCGAACAAGGTCAGTGCCGCATCGGTGGTGTTGATCCTCCGACGGAGGTCTTTGGTGGCTGCTTCGTGGCAGCGCTCCGCCCGCTGGTAGAGCGCCGGTAGGCGCGGCCGCACTGGAGTAACACGGCTCTGACTCCCGTATCACTCGCATCCGTCTGGATGACGAACTCTTCGTCAAACCTGGGACTCTGCACGACAGGAACAGAAGCTAGTAGTGGCTTTACTTGCTCAAAGGCTGCTTGTTGCTTCTCTCCCCATTCATAGCGCCGTCCTTTCTTTGTCTAGCGCGCTAGCGGTTCGACAATCGCAGCAAAATCCTTTAGGGATTTGCGATGCTGCGATGCCATGCCTAAAAATCTGCGTAGCTGTTACAGATTCCTGGGTGCCGGGAAGTCGATCATAGAAGCGACTTCAGCTGGGTCCGAGCAAAAGCTTTCCCGATTCACCAGCAAGGTCGCACCAGCGTAGCTCAGCCTATGCGGCATTCTGGTGAGCTGAAAGAGTCCAAGTCCTGGCATGTTAAACGCCGTGAGCAACCTCGACTCTTTATTCAGCCATATCTGGTTAAAAGCACTGCTCAGGTCAAACGATAAGATGTATCTCGCCCGTTACAGCTTTCGCAAGATCTTATCCATCCTAGGCAGTGGATAAGCATCTGGCTTTAATATTGCATTGACCTTCCTGAAGTCGATGCAGAATCTATATCTGCCGATCTATATCTGGCCTCCTTGATCAGAACGATCGGGCTCGACCAGCCGCTACGTGAAGGCTCAATGATGCCACCCTCCAGCGTCTCCTTCGTCTGTGCGTGCATCTCTTAGATCTTTGGGGAGAACGGATAAGCCCTATGTTTGATTGGCCGAGCATCGCCGACGTCGATTGCGTGCTTGATCCAGTCCGTACACCGTAAATAAAGCATAATGGCCGTTTGCCACGATTGCCCCCTTCCCTTGGCTCGGAGTAACCGCGCGTCCACACGCTGTAGCTATCTGCAAATTCACGACGCTTATCACGGTGTGATGCGCCTGAGCCATACAGTGCGCGTAGAATGTACTCTCCTGCGCACACCGGCAACCACCATCTAGCGCCTTTTGAGGCACCTTATTCTGGATGACTCGGTTTCGGCTCAAGCGCGGACTCGGCGCTCGCGAGCTTATCGGTGGTTACCCCTTCAGGAGCTTGGATCCCAGACTCGGTGGGGAAGGTCGTAGGGATTTCGTCTACGTTCTTCCTTGGTCGTTTCCTGAGCAGCCCGGGCAGAACCTTTTGATCATGTTTGGACTACCGCAGCCGTGGCAGCTCAACTCCTTGTTCTGTTTCAGCAGCTTGTTCTGCTCCTCCTTCTTTTTCTCTCCCCTTTTAAGGGACTTCGGTTTTGGACTGCTCAGGCGGGAGCGTGACCTCGCCTGCATCCTAGGACTTCTTTTCCTCAACGGGCTTCTCTTTTCTTCCCGACGTTTGTTGCCCGCCATGAGGCTGGTATGCTGCGCAAAGGCCTCCATCACCTGCGTCAGCGCTTTGGTCATTTGGTCGATCGGCGATGCCGGCCGATCGATTTTCGCATTAGTGAACGCTACCTGGGTTGCGACTATCTTAGCGCCGACCTTTTGTTGCGTGCCCTTGGTCGAGGTCCTCGGGCAATAGGCCGCCTCGGGCACCATCGCATGATTCGGGGGAACGGGCGTTCTGTCGCCTTGTTCCCTCCCGTGTGTCAACTCGGCCTTGATCGCATGGTCTATCAATTCATCGACCATGCGAATTCTGGAAGCGGCAGCTGGCCTCATCCCTTAACCTTTCTTGAATGTTGGCCTTCGAACCACAACGCGCACGCCTGGCAGAACGCCACTCAGCTCTGCGATTTATGCTTGTGTCTCGCGTACATCTCCGCGAGGCCACTAAGCAATGCGGGCAGTGACGCTAGCATTTATGGGTCACTGAGTCCCGCGGCGTTCTCCGCTTCCTCGACCTTGCGAAAGAACGCGTCGATGTTATCGGTCGGTTATCCCCAGAACGAGATGTTCTACCGACCGACTATCCTTCCAATATCTCTTGTTTCCGCCATCCCTGTGTTGCATCACGCCCTGTTACCCTGCGCGTTGATGCTACATTCCGCCAGGCTCCATTAGGGCCGGATTTGAGGGGTAGCGGGCCTGTAGCAGTCCCTGCTGTGTCCTCACTTTCTGCCTCTGCATCTCCTGCATACACGTGACCATTTCCTGTATGGTCCGTGTGAGGCTCTTAAGGGGGGGGGGGTATGGTTTTGAGGGTTCAAAAAAAGTGATTTTTTTTTATTGCATATTATGAAAGTATAGTAACTCAAGAATGTTGTCTGTTAATATGAAGTCAATCGGAGCAAAACTCACAAAGATATAGCTTTGGAAGTAGGCGTGTCTCGAACGACTACCTGAGCTGTAACCGCTCAGCGGAAAGGCAGCTGTTTCTCAATCTCTTTTGTTATTGTCCCTAAGCAGTTTACAGAAAGGTCTTAGACAAGGTCGTTGTAACGGTACCTGGTGTTGGTTCATTTTCGAAGCAGACGCGGAGTGTAACAGTCGTGTTGTATTTTCTTACTCTATTTCGTTGTGATATTTTTGTTGTTCGCAAAATGCCGAGAAAAGTTTCAAGAGAGTGTAGAAAGGAGTCTGCCGAAAGTTGAGAGTGGTTCAGCAACTGTCGTCGAATTTGCATCTTCAGTGGCTGCTTGTGTTTTCAATGAAGGCTGTAACGCTTATTTAACCTTCCTAGAAGATATGCGAATCAGTACTGGTCCAAGTTGTCATGGATGGGCGCTTCTAACCGACGATATTCGAATGAACAGAGCAGATGAGCGAGCAGCTGAAACCGCTAAAAATGATAGAATTCGCCGCAGACTTGATCAAAAAGATGCTTTGGACATTCTTGACGAAAGTTCTATACTCTATGGTCCCGGCATTGATGATTCTATGTGAGTAAAATAAAAAATAAATAGCTTACTAAGTTTTATCAGGGTCTTTTCGCTACGAAAAACTTTAAACGCGTTTTTCTCAAATCGATGTTTTTTGAGTCAATGCACTCTGTAACTCAAAATCTATTCAACCGATCGTTCTCAAATTTTTTACAGTATTTCCTTACATAATTCATGAGGTAACCCTGTTGAGATTTTTTCGTTTTTGATTTTATTTTTTTTATTATTAACAACAATAGTCATGAATTCAGGCCAAAAATCGGTATTTTCACTTTCAAGTCTTGTAAAAAGTTCAAAAATTTAAAAAAAATGGAAAAACTCGACAGGGATACCTAGAGGGACATAAAAATTAAAAGAAAAACTTTGGTTATTTCATTTCAGATGATCCAGTGCTGAGGTATGACGTGCACCGCAAAATGTATTTTTTCTGAGGCGCCTGCGAAGAATTGCTGCCATTCGGTCAATTTTCAATATTTTTCAACCAATATTTCACAGAATATAGTTCAATAACTACTCTTTAATGTATAATAATTAGAAATAAATTTACTTTTACCGTACGCCCAAAAAAAAATCTGTAAAAACCTGTTTTTTTCTGCCTTCAAAACCCTACCCCCCCCTTAATGCACTCCTGCATTATGAGTTCTCTTCGTGTTGGTGGCAAGTCATCTACACATATCTCCGCCACTTCCTCTTCTTGTTCGCCTTCCGTTAGAGGCAGGCGTTCTGCCTTGTCCTCCAATAAAATGGTCACCAGATGTGGCTTCTCTGTGTCATAGTCCGCTGACCCCACCGTTGTGCTTATTCTCTTCTGGCAAGCACGGAGCACGAAGATTCGCCTCGCTTCGGCTCTTGCTGCATGGATTGCCGCATCTGATCCTGCAACCTCTTCTTGAAAATCAGCTGCTGTATAATTCTCCAGCAGCCAATTACTAATTCTGGCCAGCTTGACCTTTCTTCATCTGACCTAAGCTTTAGGGCGTGGAGAGTTTCTTCTACCTTCTCGCCCTCCATTGCGATGAGCCACTGCTCTACTTTAGAGACTCGCTCCGATGCCATTTTCTTTTTTATAATTCTATCGCACGCAATTTATACAATTATTTTTTAAGTTGCGATATCTTAAGTACCGCGACGCAATAAATATATAATAAATAAATACATAAATAAATACAATATTGTGTGGGAGGGATTTACCTCTTCCCTCTATTCACGGTGTCGCAACCCGCACTGGCGTGGCTACGGAGGGTCAGCTTAACCCTGACCTCATGCTCGCTTGAGCTTCTATACAACAAGCAAGTCACAACAAAAAAGGAAAGAAAGAATAGAGAAAGAAAAAAAATTTGTTGGCCCTTTTGTCTCTTTTAAATTTTTATTTTTACTTCCGTCCTCTTTGCCACGCCAGGGACACTTTTATTGCGCGCCTAATGCCCTACATGCACGCTTCTGTGTGTGTGCGCCTCGGCTGCGCCCTTTGCACGCGCTCTGGGCCTATTCTTCCTTTCTGCGCACACCCTCTACGATCGCGCGTCCCGATTTCATCCACACATGTTCAGGGTGCCAGTTGTAACAGAGTTTCTCGTCAGTGCACGTGCGGAACTCTCCCTCACATGTGCACACTGCTGCGAACGCAGCTATTCCTCGATGCTGCCATAAGTACCGATAGACGTTAGCCGTCGTGCAATGGCACTCGCGGACAGTGCCGAACCTATTACAACGTAGAATCCTTCTTGGATCCTACTTTCTATATGTACGGGAGCCTTACCTCAAGGCCTCGCTGCCGGTGATACTCCCCACCAACCTCAGCTAGGTCAAGTGCATGCCAAATGAAGGTTGACACACCCGCGGAGGCAGCGGTATTCTGAAAAGGGACGCTAGAAAGGGGAAAATTAAATAAGGCGCACCCGCTATGCACAGTCAACTTTATTAGAGTCACTTATTACAAAAATCGGTCAAAATCGCTTATTTACATCGTTTAAGACCCTTGCCGAGTGCCGCAATTCAAAATAACGCGTGCGCTACTATTTCGCACGGAACACGCACTGCGCATACGTGTTAGTCACTAGCCTTGCTATGTTCACGTAGCAAGGCGTGTGAACCAGCCCTAACACCTCTCAAGCTGGCTATCGGTTGGACGCGGCCTCTCGCGGCCAACCGGAAGACTACACGCGTGTAGTCTGACGCGCGCGCGTGGACACACACACACAGTAACGATATATGGGTGAGTGAGAGCTAACCTTCCACTCACGACTCGCAACAAAGGTATAAATTATATACGCGATCGCGCGCGAGATAATAATCGCGGTATTAACGAGGTGCAAATAAATGGCCACTTACTTTTATTCGTTGTCGACTCCATCCTCGGTAAACCTCTCGCTCGATTTTTTTGGTAACTCGCTCATTCGTGGTCGCTGCACATGGTTATGGCTTGGCGGGCAAGAAGAGAAGAAGGATCCTCTCTTGTCCGTCTCGCGTCGTGCTCATCGATTTTTCCCGCGCATATTGCTTTTCCCACGCTGCGCTATCGATTGCTTGATTGATAGCGCCGCGAACTCCAACTCGCACCGCATGGCAGGTGGCCTAACCTCGACGGGCCACCTGTCAATATATATATGTATATATATATATATAGAGTTACATTTTTTAAATTCAAAATGACGAAATAAATAAATACAGAACATAAAACATACGCATACGAGTACATATACACACACTCACACACTCGATATACGCGATAGATAAACACATAAGATCAGAAAGTCGCCACGTCCACGTCATTGATCCTGGGTTATGTAAAGAGCGAATACTTTCATTATTCAAAACACTCAGGATCAATTTCGACCCCGAAACCATAATCAGAGACCCAAAAAAAACCCTATACTATATATACCTATCCATGCCAGTTAAATATTTTTTTTTTCAATTTTAAAAAAGTTAACAAAGAACATTTCAGTTCCGGGCCGGAAGGATGCACGTATGCATCCAGGTCTTACTCATAAACATTCAGCCTTAGTTTGGATCTAAGTTGGAGACCTTTAATTACTTTTTGATGCGAATAATGAGTTGTGAAAATTTCTAATATTCCGGCCCTTTAAGAGTTAAAGATAACGTCGTTTTCTTATGATAATGCAGTTTTCGTTTCCAAGACTTTAAAAACTGAGAAATTTTATGAATACATTTCTAAAAATTATTATCAATTAATCAATTTGACTCATTTCTGAAGAATGTACAGGCTGTAAGTCAAAATGTTGACAGCATTTTATGAAAAATGTTAGTTCAAGATGGCGCTGCCCGACAGCTAACCATCTGATAAAGTAAATCTAATATTATAAATTCTTGTAAACACGCATACGCGCAGCGTGGTCCTAGTCGGTGTAACACCTTAAGCGGAGCTAGACTTGTCTACTGGACAAATCGCGACAAATCCAGCGATGATAAGCACGGGCGACCGCAGTCAAGGTGTATATATTATGCTATTAACTAGTTGTAAGCCTGTGCATGTGAGTATTGTAAATTAGGTTAAGCTATAAATGGATGTAAGACAGATTAGCCTGCGCGTCTTAGTATTTTAAGTTAGGTTTGAGTAGATAAAGCGTAGAATAAATATACTATGTAATTATAAAGTTATGGATTAAAAATATACGTGTTCCATGAAAATCACTAGTTATTTTCCCTACCCCGCTCCGAATCCTGGGAATGCAATCCGACACCAAGGTAAACCATTACATACCATCTTTAAAAAATGAATCGATTACAATATTTTGTGTATATTATGTGGTGATGTTCATAATAAAAATTATTTTGAAAGAGTGAAGAGAACCAAATATGTAAATGAACACATGGCAATATGTCCAGATCATTACAACATAACTATGATATATCGATACTAAATGAAAATTTAAGAAATACGCTTGTGCCATTCAAATCACATATGAAAAAGACTATAAGACGAGAATCGTTGAAAAAATTGGAAGTAGATGAATATTCTAGTCTCAGTAAGAAGAATGGAAATATAAACTAGAAGTAATAATTTGCAATTTGAAAAAAGAAAATAAATTTTTAAAAGTTCTTAAAGTTAAATTACAAGACAAAAACTCTCTCTACTTAAATATTACATAATATAAGTGCAACAAGACAAGAAAAAAATTTATTCGTAAGCTTTTACTGATGTGATTCTAATCCAGAAGTGAATTTCGAAAATAGTTGTTAACAAAGAAAAATAAGGCGAATAGCAATGATCTAAAAAATTATGCAACACATTATTTGAATAAAGATAAAATAATACAAATAAAAATGTTTTTTTAAAAATTATAGTGAAATTATTATTCGCTGTATGAATGAAGCAAGTGCAAATGAAATAGATAAGTCGTTAATTAAGGCAGTCACCCCGTGAGATATGTTGAAAAAATCTTTTTTTTTGTATAAATTGATTCCTAAACATGTGTAGAATATGCTGGTTAAAGTGATTTTCCGATATTCGAAGTCGTTGAAAAGTTACAGTAGTTAACGGTGAGTAAAGAATTCATAGTTTAAATCGTATTTGAACTTTTAAACGCGTTTTTCTCAACAATGCATTTTTTAACTTACCTCCACGATATCTCAAAAATGGTTTAACCGATTGCTTTTAAAGTTTATTGGCAGATTTGGCACATGTATAGTCGTCGATTAAACTAACATACTGCGAAAATTCCAAGCCGTTTTTTTTTTTGTAACAAAATGATCCAAAAAATCATGAAATTTAAAAATTTATTTTTAAAAACATGTCAATTATTTAATTTTTAATATTTTCGAATGATCCTAGTTCATTCGCCAGCAACAGTTTCGCAGATTGAAATGCCGTTGCTTTTTTAATTTCAGATAAGCCGATCAGCCGGAATCATGGAGGCCGTTAACGCACTTTTTTTTAGATGGGTGCTTTTAGAGTAGTGCAACACAGATTCTGATGAAGATTTCGGCCTGAAAATTGTTTGACTTACTGTTGAAATGTTAATAAATCTAAAGTGGAAAGTTAAAACTTCTATATTTTTATTGTTCCTCAAAAAAAAATCCTAAAAAAGCTAAAAAATTGGCCGTCACACAGGGTGACTGCCTCAAGAAATTGTTTGCAACATGTACTAATGAAAGAGATAGTTGAACCTAGATTAAAAATAGGAGTTGACAAATACGAAAGTATGTGATATGAGTTGACAAATAAGAAACTCCAAAAAATTTTAAAGTAGTTGTACAGTTATTCACAAATATGAAAATAAAATAAAAATTTACAAAATATAATGATTAAAGTATCTTCTAAGATTTATAAACATATTAAAGAAAATAAAAATAGAATATTTATTGGTTATCAGATTTGCAAAATATTCGACAACCTTAACCTACAACCTTTCTTCAATTGTGACAGGTTTGCGTTTGATAGCAACAAATGTAAAATGATAAAACGATCTTGAAATGTGCGGGAACACGCAACACTGTAAATTTTCAAAATTCATCGGAAATGTATGGCCCAATCATTGTTTTTATAGCAATAATAGAGATGATACTCATTATAAAACTAATAAATGTGGTTAACGATAGTCATTACTAGAGAAATGTAGTATAATCAGAAGATACGCTTTATAATATTATTCCTTACATGTATAAACCGATATATAAAAAATAAGGAAGAATATAATTTATATTTAAATATTTGTAGTCTAAATGCTAATTTTCTTCAGGCTGAATTTCAGGCTTTTATTGAGAGCTTAGAAACAAAACCATGTATTATAGTTTATGTTGTACATGGTCTTTAGATCATTGTAGATATTTTAATATGACTGAATACAAAATGTATTACAATAAGAGTTAATAAGCTTAACAAAGCTTTACACATCAGATGGTGTAGTAATTTATAGTGACAATTGTATTGTTAAGAATACATAAATAATAGAAATAGATAAAATTAAAATAATAAAGTCAATCATTATAACAAATAATGGTATTCTAGAGTTGAAAGCAGCCTCTTTCTCCACAGCGTCGTTGTTTTACTTATATTCCAATTAGAGATTTCGTTTTATTACAATATCTCAAAAACTATAGTCCTAGAGCAAAAACGAGCAAAATTTGAAATATTTTAAAAGGGGCCGTACTTAGTGAACTCTATTGATAGGCATAATTGAACTTTGTCTACTTACCCCCTCACCCCAGGTATGCATGATGCCACTTACTAGCGGCTTCTCTCAGCAGCTTCTCTGCAGCGGTTAAGCTCTTTCTCTCTCTTATTCCAATTGGAAATTTCGTTTCATTTTGCAATATCTTCAAAACCCTTGCATCGATTCCTGATAAATTGTGAAAATGTAAGAATTCTCAGATGCTTTTAATTTTTGGAAGTGACATAACAAAAGGAAATGTATTTCATCAACGGTGTTTTTTGATTACTTATTAAATTTTTAATTCTTACATCGATTCAAGACAAAAGAAATTGTTTGTTGATGGCGGCACTCTTTTATAATGCAACGTAATTTTTGAATTCTTATAATTAGAACATTATATTTTTGATAAAAAAACGATTTTCTTTGATTCCTTGCCGAATGGAACCATTAGATACATAAGGATTCTTGAAGCTATACAAATTGTATTTCTTCTATGTTTGTATAATTTTCTTGACTCTTCTAGGGAACTATCTCAGATGTACTTTACCGTTTTTTTTCATTTTATAATATGCTGCAGTCCTCAAAATATATATTAGACACGTGCTTCCTTCAAGTGCTAATTCGTTGTTCTAAGAGGTGAGAATCATCCTTAAAGTTCACCCCCAAAAACAATTTTTCTTTTTAATATCTCAAAAAGTTTCAAGAGCTTATAACCTTTTATTTACAGGCGAAACTTTTAAGTCCCAGTATATTTAACGTTGTTTATTATAATGACAATTTGTTGTTTATAGTCCTGACGAGACTTAGTCCAATTTTGAAAACTATACGAAGTGTGATAAAAAAATGAGGTGACTTTTCATTTTTTATAAAAAATATTCATTTATTCATCTAAAATTATGTTATCCCCTTCAAAATAATCCCCCTCTGATAAAATGCACTTGTGCCAGCGCTTTTTCCAGTCGTCAAAACACTTCTGAAATGCACTTTTGGGTATTGTCTTGAGCTCCTTCAGCGATGCAGCCTTAATCTCCTCAAATCTTCGTCCTTTCATGGGCCTTTTTAATTTTTGGAAGAGGAAATAGTCGCAGGAAGCCAAGTCTGGTGAATACAGTGGCTGAGACATAACGCTAGTATTGTTTTTGGCCAAAAAACTACTTACCAGTAACGACGTGTGCGCAGGTGCATTATCATGGTGCAAAATCCACACGTGCCATACCCAAAACATCCGTTAAAATCGATTGGCATAAACCAAACGATATCTTAAGATCATCAGCTACTTCTCTAATCGTGATTCGACGATTTTTCAACAAAATTTCTTTCACTTTCTGAACATTTTCGTCGATTTTTGATGTGCTGGGGCGTCCGGAACGATGTTCATTGTTAACATTTTCTGGGCCCTCTTGGAATAACTTATACCACTTATTAACATTTTTTTGCTCAGAGTTGACTCACCGTACGCCACTGTCGCTCGTCCGTCATTTTGGATAGATCCTTTATCTCGGAAAAATAAGAATTTAAACTCATTTTCGTGTTCAACAATCCCAAAAACCCCCCGGTACAAAGTTTCAGATTGAAATATCAGCTTTTTAAAAATGTCTACGTCAACCATTTTGAATTCACCATTTTGGATACTGCTAAATAAAAATTCAACTTTATTTTCGTGTTCAGCGACCCCAAAAACCCCACGATACATAGTTTTAGAGCAAAAGATGCGCTTTTTAAAGATTTCTTTGTCCGCCATTTTGAATCCGTCATCTTGAATTTCAAGATTACTACAAAAAGTAAGCTAAATAATGATAATTTAGCATTTGAATTTTTAAACTTGTAAAAAAATAAATGTTTTTCCAGTTTTTCGTAAATATCCGCCATTTTGAGGGTGCCATTTTGAATTTCGAGTTTTCATATGAGCTCTATCTTATAGTGCAAGATCCATTCGCACTATTTATGTAGTAACATTGAAGATTACATGAAAATTTGGATATGGAATCGATCTTTGAAAAAAAAAAAACACGTAAATTTTCGTGCTTTCTCGGAAAAAAGTCGCCATATTAAATTTTCTTGATGGCATAGACCAATTTTGATCTTGGAATTCGAAAGAGCGATTAAAAAAATAGTCGACAATGAAGTTTCATAAAAAATATTGATTTCAAATTAGTTTGGTAACACGTCAAAGTTAGTAAAAAATTTCCTTGCATTTGGGAGTTAATGAGTTAATACCATTTTTTACACAAAAATTAATACAAACTCTTTGCTCCATTATTTCCAACAGCAAAAAATTAACGAGCACGCAAACGCGAGACTAACCTTTATGCCTTTCACATAAAAACAACACATGTTATATAGTCGAAACTGTGAAAATATCATCGTGACGAGTGTACCAACATAACGAAAAAAGAAATTTGAAATTAGAGTGTACAGAGCACGCGAAATTCAAAAAGTCACCTTACTTTTTGATCACACCTCGTATAATAAAATATCTAGTATGAAAAAAATATTTTTTCTTTTTACCCCATTTCAAAATATACACATTTAAACACCATATAAAAAATATTTACTAGACTACATTATTTTTTCCAAAATTCAGGAAATAAAAGGTTAAATAAAACCAACAACAAATTGCTTCGTATAAAAAAATGCTTCTATGGGCATAACTTTGATGCCAAAGGGTTGCAACCCCTAGTTTTTTAGGGGTAAATGTGCAATTTTCATGCTTTCTCGAGCATTCAAGTGAGCATTGGTTTTGTGCTCAAGAGTAGCATCCCCTATTTTTTATAAGAGTACAACTGGTTTTTTCTTCATTTTTTTGGGCTAAAAACTTTTGTAAATTATGCTGTACACTCGTGACAATAATAATAAATTGAAATTTAATGTTGAAAAATTTTTAATAAGCTCAGTAAAATTAAAACTTGTTCTACAAGGACTAAAATGAATAAAGAAGTTTCCAATCTTATAATTTAGTACTCAAACTTTCCTTTTATATGTAAATATTTTTGTACGCTTTAAAAATTTTGATGCACACAATTTAGGTCTAGTTCTATAGCATATATAGGGTGATTCATTATGAGGTTTGATGTTTAATCTCAAATAAAAGGCATAAAGTTGAATTTTATAGTAAAAATTTTATTGTGAGTCGAAAGAATAATCTATGACATTTACTTTTAAACTCCACTAATGCACGCAGCTCGTCGTTATCGATCGATGGTCCTGGGTGTCCACGTGGCTCATTTCCAAGGTCCATATCTCCGGATCGAAATTTTTTGAACCACCGCCGAATGGTTCGTCCGCTACCTGTATCAAGCCCAAATGCGCTGTTGATATTTCTCGTTGCTTCCGTTGCGTTCTGCTCTAATTTAAATTCGTATAGTAAAAGTAGCCGTTTTTGATTTACTTCCATGTTCACTTTCTCTTTTTGTTTTTACGATCACTATGAAGTGCAAAACAGGAATGACTCCATAAACCAAGGTAGCAGTATTTATACTTCAATATGTCATATCATTTGCGCCGCCTTGTGTCAACATAATACACTAAAATTGCAGCCAACTTTATGTCATTGCGAAATCGGCCATTTCATCAAACTAATAATAAAGTTTTCAAATTTTTTTTTACTTCTTTCTCAGAGTAATTGATAACTTCATCAATTATTATGCTCTTGACGATCGTCATCATGATCTTCCTGGTCCTTCATACGCAGTTACAACAGAAGATAAGGTTGCCGAGGTCGAAGAACATTTCAAGAATAATCTAACGGATTCAATAAGAAAAGCTGCAACAGCTTTAAAACTGAATCGAGGCACATTAAGATTTATAATAAAAAATTTCATCAAGTTACATCCTTACAAAATTTTTTCCTTTCGCTAAGAAACGTGGATTAGTCAGGAACTATTATTTTATGCAAGATGGTGCTACGCCGCATAGAACTCAAGAGGTATTTAAAGCTATTTACGAAGTTTATGATGAACGCGTCATCGGTTTAGGATATCCCAAGTTTGCACACGCAGGTATAGAATGACCCCCTTATTCACTGGACTTAAACCCGTGTGATTCCTTCTTATAGGGCTAACTGAAAGATTACTGTTATGCAGAAAAACCCAAGACCAAAGATGATTTAAGAAAAGCTATTAGAAAAGAAATTTCTAGTAATACTTCATCTAAAATTGAACAAGTTTTTCATAGTTAGCAAAAACGGCTTGATTATTGTGCAAGTTCAGATAGGGATCACTTCGAAAATATTTACCATTAATAGTCATTCCCTAGCCAGGTTTTGTCATTCTTTTAAAAACGTAATATGTGTCTGTTGAAAATGTTCGATTAAACTGAAACCTATTTTAAATAAAAATAACCACTTCACTGATTTAATATGTATTTTTATCATTTTTTTCCCGGCACTCATCTCAAAAATATAAGTAATTACTTTAGGCAACTTCCCATTTGTCACCCTGTATATTTATTTACAAATTATATTTATGATATTAATTTCTATACATCACGTAACAAAATAACGTTTGTTCTATTAAAATTTCTAATTCGCTCTTAAGATAATAAAAGAATAATTATTGTGAGTAAATTACAAGGGTGGCTCATGAGTTAACGATTAATAGATTTAAGGTTTGTGGATTAAGACGTTAAAAGTTTATTATAGCATAATAGAGAAAGAATAGTTTGCATATAAGTAAAAAAAAAAAAAAGAAATTTACTGCTAATCTTACAATGATCAAAAGCTAGGGGATAATAAACCCCGTTGCATATGGGTGCTCTATCTTTGTTTTTAATTTATTTTTTAGACGAGATTTTTTTTAGTAAAAGTGTTCAAGTTAAATTTACAGTCTGTCAAGTAAGAGCGTGGTCGTGTTAATTTATAAAAAAATTTATTTGATGAAACTTTTATATTTATATATGCATTGTACACATTACAAACAATGATGCAATTTGGTCAATAATGTGTCCAGTCATCACCGGCGTCGATAATTGCCTGGCATCTCCGAGGCATGCTTTCTACTAATTTGACGGCGTATTCTAGTGGCAAGGATCTCCAGATCCGACGAATTTCGTAAGACAACTGCTTCAAAGTGTATGTGCGTCTTCCACGAAGCTTCCGTTTAATATATGCCCACACATTTTCAATAGGGTTCGCATCGGGCGACTGCGACAGCCAATCCAATGTAACGATGCCAGATTGAGTCTTCCACTGAGTACAGAGCTTGCTGCGGTGTTTAGGATCGTTGTCCTCCTGCAGAATCCAATCTTCATTTTTTGTGATGAACCATCGTTTGGCAGATGGCAGTAAAGCCTTTTTGTAGATTTTTATCATTTTCTCGGCATTTAGGTTGTCAGTAAAGAGGTGCAAAGTGCCGAATCCCTGCTTTGAGAAGCAGCCCCAAAGATGCACCTTTATTCCATGTTTTACGGTCCGCTGAACAAGCCTATTGGTGGAAGTTGACCAGGCTCGCGTGAGGACAGAACGTGCCCATATAGAACATTCATCAGTAAAAATGACACTTTATATCGCTGTATCCACTTCTGTACAAATGCCTTTGACTTTCTCATATATTTAGCAGCCGCTGATTGCGACATTTTGGGACCTTTCGGGTGGATGCAAAGAAACACAGCCTCGTAGCGCGACGCGTACTTAGCACTCATGGCGTTTAACGTGATTCTCTTTTAAAAGATCAACGACAACTGAATTTTTGTTGACAATGCATCAAGGACAAAGCTTCCCTCTATCGGCTCGCGAAGGAATTAGAGCGAAATCTTTTATTACCTGTCGGTGAAGTCGACCACGCTCTTACTTGACAGACTGTAAGAGAAAATTAGTGAATAATTAGCATCTATATCACCGTATAATAATAAAATCATTTTAAAGGTAAAACACCACCGGAAAATTTTTTTTCTAAAAACCCCGAAACACGTCAACTTAACATTTTTTTTCTACATGACAGTGCAATTTAAAACCTAATTCAGCTTATTTAATACATTTTACACGAAAATAAGCATGAAATTGCATATTTACCCTTAAAAAAATAGGGGTTGTAACCCTTTGGTATCAAGGTTATGCTCATGGGAGTGCCTTTTTAGAAGAAGCAATGTGCCGTTGATTTTATTTAACCCTTCATTACCCGAATTTTGGAAAAAATGATGTAGTCCAGTAAATATGTTCTATACGGTGTTGATATGTGCATATTTTATGGGATCGAAAAAAAATTATTTTTTATATAATATATAGGTATTTTATCATATAGCTTTCAAAATTAGACTAATTGTAAGAGCGTGCATGCTACAGCTGAAGATAATATTTTTCTTTTTTTTCTTTTTTCTTGTTTTTCTTTCTCACAGGATAACTCGAAGCGAGAGATAGCCGGATCGATAAGCCGGTCAATATGAGTTCTACATGGTAAGAAAGAAACCCTAGTTTAAAGATTACCTCTAATTACCGACGGTGCTGTAAATGTTATTAACATTCATAATCCATATTGTTAAAAGATAACTTTTATTTAAACATGGGAGAATAAACATCTTCGCCGCGATTTAAGACGTCACGAGATAACCGCGCGTACATCAAGGATCGGCTCGAATGTTTACAGCGCGTTTCCGTTCTCGCTTGGAATGCCAAATAATAATTTTTGGTACACTCTTAATAAAAATTTATGTACATGAATTTAATAATTAATTTAAAATAATATAAAAAGATATGAAACAAGCCAATTTTCCGCTGTCGCATGCACCAATTGATTATAATATAAATTTGAAATATGATTTAAGAAATTTCCAATATTCTTTTGGCTTAACTAAACCTTTAGCTTATAATTAAGGTTACTATTCTGCGTAAATTCAACTATTCTAATTCTCAAATTATTATTATTATTGTATTTCACTTTTAATGTAAAAACTTACTCTGTAAACTTACTTATTCCTTATAAATTAATAAATGGATGTTTAATCTTCATTTATCACTAATAAGTAACTAAGTGAATAAAATAATTACTTATTTATCATTATAATAATTTTTAATCACTTAATTCTAAACCTAATAACCGAGCATTATTGTAAAATGCATTTCATTATTATGATTATCACCAAAACCATTGTAATATTGGCGTTTTAACAGCTATTATTTGGTGTCTGCGACTATACCAAAATTATTAATAATAATAATACCGTACTTATATTCATCATAATTAATTTCTTATTTAACTACTCATAGTAATTTTGCGATATGTCGCATTATTTATATTATTTATATTCGTTCCAAAATTGTTGAATTTTGAACAAAAACAGCGGCGACTGGAAGTTGCTCAGGAGTCACTAAATGAAGTCAACAACGATGGAGAATTGCTGAAACGTGTTATAATAGGTGACGAAACATGGGTTTACGGATATGACGTCGAAACTAAGGCTCATTCGTCCTAGTGGAGGCATTCTGGATCGCCAAGACCGAAAAAGGCTAGACAAGTGCGGTCGATCGTGAAGATTATGCTCAATGTGTTCTTCGATTTTAATGGCATAGTGCATCATGAATTCTTGCCACGAGGTCAAACGGTCAATAAGAAGTACTACCTACAAGTTCAACGCCGTTTGCGTGAAGCAATCCGAAAAAAACGCCCTGATTTGTGGCAAAACAATTCATGGCTTTTGCACTACGACAATGCACCTGCTAACACTTTATTGTTTGTTCGTGAATTTTTGGCCAAAAACAATACTGTAACAATGCCCCAGCCTCCATATTCGCCAGACATAGCTCCGTGTGACTTCTTTTCATTTTCAAAAATAAAGGGAACCTCAAAGGGTTGTCGTTTTACAAGCATAGATGACATTACAAGTGCATCGCTGAAAGAGCTAAAGGCTGTCCCAAAGATCGAGTTTCAGAAGTGTTTCGAGGATTGGAAGAAGCGCTGGCACAAGTGCATAATATTTAATAGGGACTACTTTGAAGGCGACAACATTAATGTAGACGAATAAATAAATATTTTTTTCAAAAAACAAAAATTCCCGTTATTTTCTGAACACATCTCGTAAAAAGAAGTTAAAACAAATTTTTTTTAAAAAGTTAAAAAACAAACAATATAATAATATAAAAAAAAAAACTAAAAAAAAAAATTATAACAAAAAATCATAAAAAGAAGGACGATAAAGAACTTTCGCATACCGTCGACTTTCACGTATGATCTATTCTTCATCACACGGAGAAATGTTCTGATAAAAGTCGAGCATCGTAGGTTTTACGGCAAACAGACGTTCAGAAATATAATATCTAGTCATTTTTGAAAAATAAACGTTTTAACTTATTTCTTTAAAATCAGTGCATGATATAAGAAGACCCTACTTGATTATTTTTACTTAAAATTTCTTATAGATTACGAGGTCTGTCCGATAAGTATCCGACCTGCTTTTTTATCTTCGAACCAGAGTGTTCGAGCGACCTTTGCAAGGCATAAACGTCTACAGTAAAGCTTTACAAATTTACCGGCTGCTTGCCGATACTTACAGGACGTATAGTTTATGCGCAGCGTATATTTGTTTACAGAGCCTTTTTTGCGTTCGTCGGATTTTGTTATTGTCAAAAATGACTGAAATATTAGATCAATGAATCCGTATCGAACTTTGCCTCAAATTTGGAAAAAACTAACTCGGAAACTATTCAAATGATGCAGAAAGCCTTTGAGGATGAGAGTATGGAAAAAATACAAGTAACAGAGAGGTAGAATCATTTCAAAAATGGCCGCACATCTGTTGATAGTGATCCTCATTCTGGCCGACCTTTGACGACAACAACGTAAGATGATATCGAGTGCGTGCGACTTACGATTGATACATATCGACGATCTGGAATGATCTTGGAATGCTAAAAACTACAATTTGGGAAATTTTAACCTCTAATTGAGAAATGACGTGCGTGTGTGCGAAATTCATTCCAAAATTGCTCAGTGCAGAACAAAAGAAGCTTCGCTTAGAAATTGTTCAAGACAACTTTGAAATAGTTAGAAATGATAATAATGTGATGTGACGTGGTATTTTTGCACCACTTACATGAGAAGGCCAAAGCATAACTTGTAAGCCTCCTCGTAGCTGCGATACCCCCTTTTACAATCTTGGCAGTCTCGCAGGACTGCCACGCTTGACCTAACTAACAGCTACGCAGGGCTGTGCATACTTCACCTTCCCCAGGTACATGGGCTTCGAGCTCAAGTAAGGCTCCAACGAGGAGCCAGTCTCAGGAGCCCATGGCTAGTCGATGGCAGTGCTTGCACACACTGCAGCAGGGATTCCTTCTCCAAGCTCCTTCCTGTCCTTGACGTAGTTCCTTACCTGCAACCTTCCAGACGGTAAGTAGAAAAAAGAAGAAAGACATAGCAGCAGCTGCACTGTAGAAGGGAAGTACAGACTGCCACACAACACCATAGGAAATTACTAGAGATGATTAGTGGGTTTATGGTTATGATCCCAAAACAAAACAACAATCTTCACAGTGGAAAATCTCGTCCGAATCACGGCCGAAAAAAGCACGTCAATGTCAGAGCAATATCAAGTCAATGCTGATTGATTTTCTTTTATTATGAAAAAAACGACCGCATTTTTGGTCAAGCAGTGACTGGTTTCTATATCACGATAATGCGTTAACGCACTCATCCAATCTTATGCAGCAGTTTTTAACAAAACACAATACCGTAGCCCCTTGAGACTTTTAGTTGTTCCCGAATTTGAAAAAACCGCTCAAAAGACACTGGTTCGACCACAAAAAGACTAAAAAATAATGCGACGAGGGCACTCAAAGCTATTCCAAAAACTGACTTCTGGGACTGCTTCGGAAGGAGGAAACACCGCTGAGAGAGCGTTATTCAATCAAATAGGAGTTACTTTTAAGGACGCCACTCATCTGAGGACGAGAAATAACGCTAGCGCGGAGATATGAGGGTAGGTTGGATACTTTTTAGATAGACTTCGTATACCTATTGATGTTTGTATAAAGCATGAAGTTTTTTGATAGTATGTTCATTATATTAAATTCGCTATTCAAAATTTTCAAAATATAATATCAAATTTGAATCTGACTTGGACTCTCCGACACTCCCAGACTCGGAGCCCAAGTCGAGTCCACGTCGCTGCATAAATTTTTTCATATTTTTTGATTCAATGTTTAGTGACAATCTTTGAAAAATGAAAGTAGGGTCGATAATTTCTGTGTTGTTATTTACTTTCATTGAAGAATTGACTGCCTTTAAAGGTAAGATTTTATTTTTACGATGAAGTTTTACTGTGCCAAAATTTTCACCAATCATTTTATTCATCGCATTAATACCTACTGATAACGCCTTATAGCAATTAATTTTTTCATCACCAATCACACCGCTGCTAATTGATTGAATTTAATCTATCACGAGGAACGGACCATGCGTGTCAAAGAAATTGATTAGCTTTTGTAAATCTGCAGCATCTCGAGAAATTCTGCAAAAACTTGTATCAATATGCTATTCGGAAGTTACATATGAAATGTTGCAAAATTGTTCTATCGCATCAGATAGTTCAACTAAACGTCATTTCAACTGTACGTCTAACTGTAAAGTATCCTGCGTTTGTAAATTTTTCATATTCAAAAACATCCATTTGGGATTTGAATGCATAAATTTCTTGTAAATATAAATGACTAGATTTAGCGTACAGTAAATGACCACTTGCATGAAAATAAGGTAACATTTGCTGCATAGTTTTTAAATGAAGATTCCAATCACCAGTTCTTTCCGCTTGGAAGAACTGCTTCATAATTTGTACCATCGTAAAATACTGTACCCACAGTTATGCAGTAAGACCGTTGTTTTTAAGACTATTTGATTTAAAAATGAATTTATTTTTCAACTTTTAAAAATTAGTATTTTTCATAGCGCTTTGCAAATAATCCCCACTAACTTTACTTCAAATATTATTTAAAATATTTATATCATTTTTATTGAAATCCAAAGTAGACAAAATCGTATGTGCGAGTAATTGTTGAACTAAAAGATGCCCTTAAATTGCTCTTAAAAAAGCATGACCGACGAGAGTTTTTCAGCTAATATCTCTGCATATAATTCAGAAAAATCTACCTTTAATCCATTACCGTCCATAATAAAGCATATCGAGCCAAGGTATGACATGAGTGTATGAAAACCTCCTAGTCTTACGATTACAGAATCTATAGTTCTTTCATTTTCTGTACCTCTTAAACATGCTACAATCTCTTGAGCCTTATCGTACAATGGCTGATCAAAAGTAAAGGACGTATGCGTTTGATTATTTGCTTTGCATCTAGCATCAGCTTCAAGCAATACAAAATTGTGTCGTATTGACTTGGTAGAGCATTTACAAATGGTAGTGGAACAATTTTTGTTAATATGTACTCTTTTGCTTTAGTAGTTAGTTCCATAAATCCATTCCAACCGGCAGTTTTGTCTGAATTTTTATATTTCCCATAAAACCATAAAAAGTCTGCCAAAGTAATTTCTATATCGTTTGAAATTTGATTTTCTGAGTATAAATTTTTGATTATAATTTTTTTACGACCTGCTGAATTACTCTTCTCAAAATGCTGCAGAAGAATAAAATCAAATTTTACAGTAGAATTTGCACTAGAAATTTTTTTTAGTCGAGTGATCGTATTCGTAGATTTTACTGACAAAAAAAGAAGATACACACACAATTCCGCCCATAGAATAAAAGGTGTTTCGTCCATCTATTGTATTAGGTTGCTGCAGATGAAATGGCCGATTTAGCAATGACATAAAGTTGGCTGCAATTTTAGTGTATTATGTTGGCACAAGGCGGCGCAAATGATATGACATATTGAAGTATAAATACTGCTACCTTGGTTTATGGAGTCATTTCTGTTTTGCACTTCATAGTGATCGTAAAAACAAAAAGAGAAAGTGAACATGGAAGTAAATCAAAAGCGGCTACTTTTACTATACAAATTTAATTTAAAGCACAACGCAACGGAAGCAACGAGGAATATCAACAGCGCATTTGGGCCTGATACAGTTAGCGAACGAACCACTCGGCGGTGGTTCGAAAAATTTCGATCCGGAAATATGGACCTTGGAAATGAGCCACGTGGACACCCAGCACCATCGATCGATAACGACGAACTGCGTGCATTAGTGGAGCCTGACCCCCGCCAAATCATAAGGCATCTTGCCGAGAAATTAGGCGTTCACAATTCGAGAGTTTGCCGCCACTTGCAACAACTTGGAAAAGTGAAAAAGCTTGACAAATGGGTTCCGCATAATCTTATCGAGCAAAACATGACGTGTCGAATGAAGATTTCAAGTTCTCTTCTCTCCCGCAACAAAAAGGAACCGTTCTTGCACCGAATTGTGACCTGCGATGAAAAGTGGATTTTATACGATAATCGTCGCCGATCGACCCAATGGCTGGATGCCGATGAAGCGCCAAAACACATGCCAAAACCAAGCCTTCATCCAAAGAAAATAATGGTAACTGTTTGGTGGTCTGTAGCTGGAGTTATCCACTATTCGTTCCTGCAACCTGGCGAAACCATCAATGCTGAGAAATACTGTGCTCAACTGGATGAAATGCATCAGAAATTGATAGTCCAACGACCTGGGCTTGTCAACAGGGATGGAGTGATACTGCTTCATGATAACGCACGACCTCATGTATCGAGAACAGCGGTCCAAAAATTAAACGA
Source organism: Chalcis sispes (assembly GCA_949987625.1). Taxonomy (NCBI): domain Eukaryota; kingdom Metazoa; phylum Arthropoda; class Insecta; order Hymenoptera; family Chalcididae; genus Chalcis; species Chalcis sispes. The sequence continues at coordinate 29,094,652 of OX465095.1, read as the reverse complement.
GTTATGCTATGAGACTCTCCCTCACCCTCCATATTCACCAGACCTCTGACCAACAGATTACCATTTCTTTAAACATTGGGATCACTTTTTGACAGGAAAAAGATTTAATAATGAAGCTGCTGTCAAAAATGCCTTCGAGGAGTTTCTTCGAACCAGAAACTCGGACTTCTACAAAACTGGAATAAATGTACTTGTATCTCATTAGAAAAAGTGTGTTGTATCTATTGGTACCTATTTTAATTAAATAAATTGTCTTTATAAAAAGTTACAGCTGTTTAAAAATTTATTACTAAATCGGCCATTTCATCTGCAGCAACCTAATATTTGTATTATAGTCAGCATGTCAAATACAAACTGAATATAAGAATTCGTTAAGTTATACTGCTGCGGATCATGAATAATCGAAGCTTCGAAAAGCAATGTCTCTTCATAAGAAGCATAAAAACCTACGTTGTGTAAGCTACAAATTAAACTTTTAGATGCGTGTTTTTTGTGCATCATGAATGACAATCCTAATAAAAGAGGCGATAAAAATGACCGTGATCTGGCTGCAGAAGTAATGCAGTGTGCATATGTTTTAATTTGATTGTCCCATTTCGTAGAATTTTTTGACTTTTTAAAACGTTTAATTAAAATTTCGAAAAATAATTTTAAATTAACTGAAATGTCTGTATCATTATTATCTAAAAAATAATTTGGTGATAGATAATTATCGAGATCATAATATTTAGATCGAATTTCTTGCAATATTATTTTAGCAGCAGCTTTTAATATTCTTTTTTTTCCCTCTTCTTTATCTTCCAAACAAATATTGTACCAATTCTTTGTTAAAATTTGTTCTTTAATATCCATAAAGCATATTATATAGTCATTTTTTACGAAATACATTGCAATTTCTCGTCTAAAATATTCGAATAACTTGTTTTAAGTACTGAATATTCCGTTTCTCACCTTTATGTTTATCAAGAATATATCTTAGAGAAAATTGGCATTCATCTGAATTATCTAATATGTACAAAATAACAAACTGCAAACACGATTGTATTGCGTCATCTGCAGTATGCCCTACTGTCTTATTTCTTCGATAACTATAAAATTTGTTCATGCAATTCGAATGATAACGTGCATTTATTTCTTTAAGATTGGCTGTGTTAATTAATGGTTGATATATCGGATTCCTATACTCATCATTTTCTAACACACGCTCTTTTATGGTTTTTATAATGTTTTTACCTGTTTCATCTTTACTTACGTGTATAACTTTGCAATAGCTTGACGGTTTTGACCAATACTTTTCTATATAATCGTCGGATACATCGTCGCCGCAGAAAAAGCATAGAAAATCAAAATCGAAATGCCGAGCATCGCTGGCTGATCGGCGTTTTTGCGAAGTAGATGCGGATGTTTTCTTGGTTGCTGCATTTATATTTCTTTCTCGTATATATGCTGAAAGACAATTGACGTGGATATCCAACGATGAGCACTTTTCCATTCGCAAATGCTTCTTATCTTTCCTTTCCTTACTTGCTGTAACCCTTTACCGCCCAAAGTCTCTCTCCGCGAACGTAAACTTTAGCCCCTTCAAAATGTGACTAATTCGTCTATTTTTTTTTCTGAGAAGTACCTTGTCCACTATTTTCGGGTGTGCTCTTTCAGAATCTGCTATCAGAAATTCAAAAAAATGCACTTAAATATTATTTATTTTCGATTTAACTTAAGGACTGACAATTTTTTACCTCTTTTTTTTTTAATAAGTTCCATATTTTCTATGAATTCTAAAATCTTTAAGTGGAAACAATTTATATCATAAGTGATCTCAATCTCTTGCCTTTCTGATGCGACTTTCCGTTTTCAAAAAACTGTAACGGCCGCTTCAAAATGGCCGTTTAAACAATGCAGTGTAAAATAAAATTTCGACAGTTATTTACGAGAACAGAATCAACTCAACGAAAAAATGTTATGAAACAAAAAGTGCTTAGAATTAACCAAAGAATACGTGTGAATTTTTTCAAAAATTTTTGAGACGTTTTTGAATTTTTGGACTTCGCCACTTTTCAAACATTCCAAAAATGTCTCAAAAAATTCTGAAAGAATTCACATGCATTCTTTAACCGATTCTAAGCATTTTTGTATCAGTAAAATTTTTTCAAAAAGTTTTCATAGTTGGTTTCATCACACTCAACTTCACTCTCGTCGCTTTCGTCTTCGTCTTCAATAGGAATGTCCGATTCACCCGAATCATCAGCATTAGGTATTACAACATAATCATCGTCTTCTGCGATTTCGACTAAATACTTTTGCCTTTCAATTCTTCTAACAGGGACAGAATCCGACTTTCTTTTACGAATAGTGATAAGGATGAATAAAAAATTATAACTTATTTATGATTTTAGCAAATTTACGTAGTTGTGATTACTTGAGAGTAAATGAAATGATATGCACTATGGATATAGTAGTATATTTGAAATGATCGAAAACGAATAGTCTCAGAATTAAAACAAGGAATAGATATTTTATTTTGTTAAAATTTAGTTATCAGAGGCGGAAAAGCAATATAAGCGTAACTGTATGAGCCATATATGCGTAACGTCATCATCGTAACAGTTTTGGAATTTTTCGAAAAGTGGCGAAGCCCAAAAATTCAAAAACGTCTCAAAAATATTTGAAAAAATTCACACGTATTCTTTGGTTAATTCTAAGCACTTTTTGTTCTATAACATTTTTTTCGTTGAGTTGATTCTGTTCTTGTAAATAATTGTCGAAATTTTATTTTACACTGCATTGTTTAAACGGCCATTTTGAAGCGGTCGTTACAGCTTTTTGAAAACGGAAAGTCGCATAAGAAAGGCAAGAGATTGAGATCATTCATGATATAAATTGTTTCCACTTAAAGATATTAGAATTCATAGAAAATATGGAACTTATAAAAAAAAGAGGTAAAAAATTGTCATTTTTTAAGTTAAATCGAAAAAAAATAATATTCAAGTGCATTTTGTTAAATTTCTGATAACAGATTCTGAAAAAGCACATCCGTAAATAGTGGGTAAGGTACTTTTCAAAAAAAAAATAGATAAATTAGTCATATTTTGAAGGGGCTAAAGTTTACAATCGCGGAGAGAGACTTTGGGTGGTAAAGGGTTAATCAAGGAAGCAATGGCGCGTTCTCCAATAGTTCGTTTATTTTTCTCCAAAGATTTTTCATTGCACAATAAACAAACTGCATTGATCTCTTCCATTACTAAAGATGCTGTGCTGAAATATAGAAAAAATAGCAATTTATTTATAATATTACGTAATATACTTTTTTTTTTTTTTTTCTTATTATTGGCCTTAACTATCCTACTAAGGTTTCATAAAGAACCCGTATCGTAGGTGGCCATATACCAATGGCACGCAAGGTTCCCAAGCGGTCACCCATCCAAGTACTAACCACGTCCAACGCTGCTTAACTTTGGTGATCGGACGAGAACCAGTGCTTTCTTTTTTTTTTTTTTTTTTTTTATAATGTTTATTGACTCCAAAATTATACAATTTACAGGTGTTTTAATCCGCAATAAACAAGGATTGAAAATTACAATATAAGAATTTTTTCATAAGACATTAGGCTGAATAATAAGGCTCGCGCAGTCTTACAATTTGTTATCAGTTGAGTGGTTTTTATTACGATATTGTGTGCAAAACAAATTTTATGTACAGCTATAAGCAAGCTAGATACAATAACTTATTATATGAAAATACAATCCAGAAAAATGTAAGAAAAAACAGGGTGTACACTTAAAAGAGAATTAATGAAAAATCATCTGAAGCGACTTTACTTGATTTATTAAATGAAAAAATTCAAAATTTATTCTTGTAAAAAAATTGAGTAATAAATTGTGTAACTGTTTGTATGAAAAAATATTTTAACCGAATTTACGAATTGAAATAGATGTACTTTTAATAAAATAACATACCTTTCTTATTTCACGTATCGTAGTTGTAAGATGATGTTCTCACTGACTTTGATAAGAAATAACTTGCAAAACAATTAGCACCTAAACACCTGCTAGCTGCGTTTTTTTCAAAATTTACACACGCGTTCTAGATGAAACTTTCACAAAGATTATTGAAAAATAAATCAAAAACAATCAGCACTTCAATATGTCTTATTGGAATCTTTCTAAACTTTCCAAGCGCTACGTAGACGATGCTCTCTCAAAGACCGTTAAAATGTAACTACCAAAAGGACCTAACACAAAATATAAAAATATTTTGGAGCAGCTGCTGGCCAAGTCTTTTCAAAACTAGCGCGTGCGTAGCATTGACCATCTGTCCTTCTTCAGATTTCAAAAGAAACGATCCGATTTGATTCTTACGAATATCTGCACTTTAACACATCGATCAATAAGTCTCGAGACTAACCCAGAGATGGTGCTAGTAGTACCAAACTGGGCACGTTTCCATAGAGTGCGAACTTTTACATAAAACGTGTAAAAATTTCACGTCGATCGGATCACAGACAGCAGAGTTATCGAGGTTAGAGTTAAGTCACTTTGTAATTTGTTCGAAAAATGGAAAAAAGCGAGTTTCGCGTGTTGATAAAACATTGTTTTTTAATGGGTAAAAACACCGTAGAAGCCCAGCAATGGCTTGAAAAACATTACCCGGACTCCTCTCCATCCAAACCAACGATTTGTCGTTGGTATGCTGAGTTTAAACGTGGTCGTACGGACACAAACGATGCGGAACGTTCAGGTAGGCCACTGGAAGCCGTTACACAGGAAAATGTGAGTGAAGTGTTGTAAATTGTAATAAAAAATCGCAAAGTGAAGGTCCATGAGATTGCAGAAATGACACAGATATCATTTGGAAGCGTATTTACAATCCTTCATGAAAAATTGAGCATGAAAAAGGTTTTTTCCAAGTGGGTGCCGCGATTGCTTTCAGTGGAACAAAAACAGCAACGAGTCGACGATTCAGAGAGCTGTTTATCGCTATTTACTCGCAATAAAAAAGATTTCCTGCGTCGATACGTGACCATGGATGAAATATGTATACATCATTTCACTCCGGAGTCGAATCGGCAATCATCTGAGTGGCGCATGGCTGGCGAAAGCCGCCCAAAGCGTCCAAAAACGCAGCAGTCTGCTGGCAAAGTCATGGCGTCTGTTTTTTGGGATGCACATGGCGTGATTTTCATTGACTACCTGGAAAAAGGTAAATCGATTAACAGTGATTATTATATTGACTTGTTGGTACGTTTGAAGAAGGAGATCGCAGCAAAACAACCGCACATGAAGAAGAAAAATATCCTTTTTCACCAAGACAATGCACCATGCAACAAGCCCATGAAAACAATGGGAAAATTGAACGAATTGGGCTTTGATTTGCTTCCCCACCCCCCGTATTCGCCAGATTTAGCCCCCAGCGACTACTGGCTCTTTGCTGATCTCAAAAAAATGCTCTAGGGAAAAAAATTTGGCTTGAATGAGGAGGTCATTGCCGAAACTGAAGCCTATTTTGAAGCAAAGGATAAATCCTTCTATAAACATGTTAAAGAAATGTTGGAAAGGCGTTGGAAAGATTGTATCACTCTAAAAGGAGATTATATTGATAAATAAAAATTATTTTTGAAAAAAAATGTTGTTTTCGTTGTTAGTCTCGGAACTTATTGAACGATGTGTTATATACGTGTCCATAACGTTTGTATACACTTCAGCAGAACTAAATTACGTTAATATTATGTAAACGTAATGAAAGCAATTAGATAACTAACTTTAAATGCAGATGTATAAAATTCGGGGAAATGGCATTTTACTCACTAATGAATTTTCATAATACCGTTGAATAACGATCGAGACGACCCTAGAGACACTAATAACACATCGTTCAATAAGTCCCGAGACTAACCCAGAGATGGTGCTAGTAGTACCAAACTGGCCACATTTCCATAGAGTGCGAACCTTTACATGAAACGTGTAAAAATTTCACGTCGATCGGATCACAGACAGCAGAGTTATCGAGGTTAGAGTAAAGTCACTTCGTAATTTGTTTGAAAAATGGAAAAAAGCGAGTTTCGCGTGTTGATAAAACATTGTTTTTTAATGGGTAAAAACAACGTAGAAGCCCAGCAATGGCTTGAAAAAAATTACCCGGACTCCTCTCCATCCAAACCAACGATTAATCGTTGGTATGCTGAGTTTAAACGTGGTCGTACGGACATAAACGATGCGGAACGTTCGGGTAGGCCATTGGAAGCCGTTACACAGGAAAATGTGAGTAAAGTGTTAAAAATTGTAATGAAAAATCGCAAAGTGAAGGTCCGTGAGATTGCAGAAATGATACAGATATCATCTGGAAGCGTATTTACAATCCTTCATGAAAAATTGAGCATGAAAAAGGTTTTTTCCAAGTGGGTGCCGTGATTGCTTTCAGTTGAACAAAAACACAATGCCACAACTCCATGAAAACAATGGCAAAATTGAACGAATAGGGCTTTGATTTGCTTCCCCATCCCCCTTATTCGCCAGATTTAACCCCCAGCGACTACTGGCTCTTTGCTGATCTCAAAAAAATGCTCCAGGGAAAAAAATTTGGCTCGAATGAGGAGGTCATTGCCGAAACTGAAGCCTATTTTGAAGCAAAGGATAAATCCTTCTATAAACATGGTATAGAAATGTTGGAAAGGCGTTGGAAAGATTGTATCACTCCAAAAGGAGATTATATTGATGAATAAAAATGATTTTTGAAAAAAAATGTTGTTTTCGTTGTTAGTCTCGGGACTTATTGAATGATGAGTTATGTTATCAGAAGGTAAATAATATTAAGACGATCATAAATGTATAATAGAAGTACCGATATGAATTTTATTTACAGTTGAGCGATTTATGTTTAATGAATACTGTATGTTGCCGAAAATAAAATGTGAATAAACGGCACCGATACTTACACAATTATAATTGTTACTTGTAAAAAAAAAACTTTTAGTATATGTATGCGATTGACATTGCATTAATGTATAATAATACGCAAACTGTATATAGGGTATAAATAAAAACATATTTTTCATATAAGTACAAAAAATATCAAAGTTTTAATTTCAAAATCATCAACATTTCCTTACGAATAATTTTTAATACGATATGAATATTATTTACAGTGTTGTAACAAAATAATGTTTAAAATTAAATGCTTTATTAAATTTTCCACTAAAAATTATTTTTCATACAAAAATCTGAACGAGTAGTTATCATTACTTTTTTATGCAACCCCAAAATAAAAAAAAAATTATTAAACGAGGGAGGTCCGATAAGTACTTAACCTACAAAAGAAAAACGAAAATTTTCAAAAAGTGGCAATTTATTTCTCAACACAGCCTCCTCTTAGCTCGATACACTTGACCCAGCGATGCTTCAACTTCTTTGACCCGTCTGAAAAATACGTTTTCTTGAGGTCTGTAAAGTAGGCGTCCGTGGCGCCGATGACCTCCTCATTTGACTCAAATTTCTGCCCGGTGAGTGACTTTTTCAAGTTTGGAAACAAAAAGAAGTTGCACGGGGCCAAATCTGGAAAATACGGTGGATGGGGTAGCAGTTCGTAGCCTAATGCGATTAATTTGGCCGTAGCGACGGCGGAGGTGTGAACCGGTGCGTTGTCATGATGGAAGAGCACTTTTTTCTTCGTGAAATGGGGTCTTTTTCTGCAATTCGGCGTCAAATCGGCTTAATAATTCAGCATAGTAGAGCTCTGTGACCGTTTTGCCCTTCTCTAGGTAGTCGATGCAGATCACACCTTGTGAATCCCAGAAAACGGTGGCCATCACCTGTCCGGCCGATAGGACAGTCTTCGCCTTCTTCGGAGCACGTCCTCCAGGTGAAGTCTACTTTTTAGACTGTTCCTTGGTCTCTGGTGTGTACCAGTGGACCCATATTTCATTGTCGGTCACGAAACGATGCAGAAACTCCTTCGGATTGCGCTTAAACAGCGTCAAACACTGCTCTGAAGTGGTCTCACGGTTGCGCTTGTTGTCCGGAGCGAGCAAACGCGGCACCCATCGCGCCGACAGTTTTCTCATGCCTGAAATTGCATGCAGGATATGATCCACGCGGTCTTTTGAGACGCCTACTGTTTTAGCTATCTCGCGCACCTTCAATCGTCACGTTATCCTCCGTGGTAGCCGTTTTCGAAGCACCTGGGCGTGGCTCATCAAAAACCGACGTGCGACCACGTTGAAACTCGTTAAACCATATTTTTACGGTCGCCATCGCAGGAGCAGAGTCACCGACATCCAAGCGCTCTTTGATTTCGCTGTGCAATTTCCCTTCCAAAAACAAGAATCGAATCACCGACCGATATTGCTCTTACTCCATTTTTCTAAAATCCGCGGACACGCCCACTTCCACACGCGGTCAGAACAAAATTACCAGTCTGATTCGATTGAAATTTTGACAGTAGCTGTCTATGAGAATGTACTAAACGATAGTAAATTTCTGTTACGATAGTGGCGCCATCAGGCGGTGAGGCTAAGTACTTATCGGACCGCCCTCGTAATTGGATGATTAGTTGCCGAGATATCGCGAAATTTTTTCACTTTATAAAATATAAGACGCGTGATCAATTTCAGTTGCACAACTGCACTAGCACTCAGCTAGCTAACTAGAGCGCAGAACGCAGGGCGCATGCGCTCCCCACGTTTTTGCTTGCGCGACGATCTTCGCGAATAACGCGCTTCCGAATATTTCCATAACTTTAATTAAATATTTATATTAATCATTGTTTAAATATCGGATACGATTGTGTAACTTTTACTCTAGACTACCTGTAAATTCAAGCTCTTAATATTAACACGTTGACTGCCAGATGGATTTTCCATGGTTTGTCCGAGGCGCCAACATTAACTTTTCATTATGCGATGCATATTATGATGAAATATTGTTTCCAGCAAATAATATGAGTTATAAAATCATGTTTGAAGCATTTTTCGTAGCGGGGGTCACCGGTGACCCCCACGGCGCTGTAGGCAATTATCGCGATTTTCTTTTTTTTTTTAAATAATCGTGCTTCGGTACTTTATGTATTAACCGCGCCGCCGGTCACCGGTGGCCCCCACGGCGCTGTAGCGAAGTCGAGTACCGGTCACCGGTGATCCCCACGGCAGTCAACGTGTTAATAAACAAAGCGACAATGATTTCTTTAAAAAAAAAAAATTATCTCAGCTGCATCGTAAGCTACCAGAAATAGCTTAAAATTTGCAGAAAAATCGTATCAATTAAATAATTGATGTGTAGATTCAATTTGAAAAATTTTACTACTTAAAATAAATTGTTAAGATTACATAATTTTCAAAGTCCTTTTTAAATAATTTAAAATTAAAAAATTAACTTTTCCTTTAATGTACTTTATAGTACAACTCTTCACGAGTAAAATAAACTGTTCAAAAAGTCTGTAAGACGTCTGTAGGATAAAGAAATTAAATTTTGCTAAAAGGCATTTTTAATAAACAAATAGATTTTTACAAAAACCAATTAATATTTAAAGTTAAAATTTATGCTACTTGTGTATCATATAAAAATCTTCGAATTCAGCTGCACTACGATTATTTAAAAGCAAAAATTATTTATTTATATGAGATTGTAAAAAAGGCCTAAATGTGCAGTTTTTTTAGTTTTGTAAACAAATAAATTAATTTTAACTCAACTTAGCTCACTTTATAGATAATTTTAATACCTACAATTAAGTATTGTACATTTTTTTCATATCAACAACGGTTCAAAAGTTATAATCAAAATAACCGGTTTTTCGTATATTTTTCATTTTTTAAACAAAAATCGACAAAAATCTGTGGCCGCAAATGCTTACCCTAATATCCTGATACCCACCCCAACAACTTTCAAGAATAAAACTCCCTATTTTAATTTTGTTTTTTTAACGGTACTTATTTAGTCTAATCCGACTGGACTACTATACGGAGCAATATGCTTGCGCGTAGTTATACCATAGACATAACGAACACCATAGTTGATAACTCTCTGCAGCTCGAGATCAAGCTCACTAGAAATATCACAGTAAACGACGCAGCAGTAGTCTACAAGAGGGAACAGGAGTCTCAATTAAGTGCTTACGCAGGGCAAAGTTAGTGCTCTGACGGAAAAAGTTGAGTCTGTAAAGCAGAGTATTTGCTAGTTACGACAAATGTAAGCAACTTGTTCTTTCCAGTTAAGCTTAGTATCAAGGTAGACACCAAGGTTGCGCATAGATTTCTTGAGTGGCATAAGAGTACTATTTATGTGAACTCCCTTGATTGGCATTTCAGTGAGCTTATTGATGTAAAAATATGAGCCGAAGAATATGGCTTTTGTCTTGGTGACATTAAGATGAAGATGGTTATCATCAGCTCATTGCATGACGAGTTCAGCTTGCCTACCAATGAGTTCAACATATGTTTCAAGGTTCGCCAGAGGAAATTGGTGGTAAATCTGGAGGTCATTAGCGTAGGTTAAATGACAGATAGTGGTGTCGAGCCTGCTGAATACATCATTAATACAAATGAGGAATAATAATGACCCGAGCACTGACCCCTGAGGAATACCGGTGTTGAGACTGACAAACGACGATGGATTGCCATTTTGATCCAGCACTGCCTGCTTCCTACCAGTAAGATAAGAGACGAACTACCGATTGGTTGAAGGTGAAATATCATAATTTAATAATTTTCGCAGTAGAGTGACATGGCAGACCTTGTCAAATACTTTGCTGAAAACGAATAGCAAAATTAAGGTAACCCAGCATCTATCCATACCTGTCCTAATGTCATCCGTAAGTTTGATGAGTACAGTCTGAGTGCTATGGCATGGTCAGAAACCTCTCTGAAAAGGGTCGAGTATAGAGATAATTGTATAGTTATTAATGCACCAGACGCTCTAAGACTTTTGACAAGTACGACAGAAGAGAGATTGGTCGAATGTCACCCATGTCGTGAGGGGAGGCAACTTTGTTGATAGTTGTTACCAGTGCTATTTTCTAGACAAAGGGCATGTGGGACTTTCGTAAAGAGTCATGAAACGACAGAGTATCGGACCTAACACTGGAAAAGCAGCGACGATTATGGACTGTGGGACTCCGTCGTGCCCCTGCGCCTAAGAGGAAGAGTGATGCACAACCCTTTTCACTTCATCGATGGTGACAGGACACAGATTAAACTCGAGATTATAGTTTATACCGGTATTATGTGAGCCTAGGAAGGAATCAGCAGGTAAACTAAGGTCAAATGCTACGCCAATAAAATTATTTACATCATCTGCAGAAAAGGTATGGTGCGAGTCAAAAGGGAAGAGCAGATGCCCAGGTGGCGTAGTTTTTTCCATAGGTGATTAGGATCAGTAAGTTTTGTAAGTCTGTCCTGGAAGTAAAATAAGCGAGAAGATTCAGTTTGTTTGTGAAAGACGTCGCGTGCTATTCTGTATTGTCGAAGGTCTGAAGGCAGTCTAATACGTTTGTAGCGTCTATATAGTCTGTCTCTGTCTTGTAAAAGATTAATAAGGGAGGGAGTAAACCATGAGCGATGAGCTCCCCTTAGAGTGACAACCTTAAGTGGCACAAATGTAGTGATAGCGTGATATAAGTGTTCATATAAACAGTGTAGGCGAGCATCGAGAGGAGAGCCATTCGCACATGCAAGACAATCCATGCAGCGAAAATAATCAAAAAAAGCTGCAGTATTTATGGAACTGTAATCACGAAAAGTAAAACTACGGAAAAGCGTCAGTCGTGAGAGTAGAATTTAACAGTCGCAGTAATTAAGTTATATCCGTCAATAGAAGGGGTGGTAGTTTTCTAGTAGTCAAGTACAGTGTCTTTTGCATTCACCACACATAAGTCCAGCCAAAAATCAATCGTTGGAGTGTGACTACCATATGTGTACGACCATACGGTATGAAAAAAGAGAGTGCTCATCGATAAATGATTTTAAAAAGTTTGCATCATCACTGTTGGATAGCTGATCATCATTGAAGTCGCCGAGTAAGATTTTAGAACTATAGTCATGCATAATGGTAGAGACAGTAGTTATGAAATCTGAATTCACCAAGAAAGGTGCATAAGGTGGCCTGTGCACAATACCGACGAAGATAGGAGGAGAGGTCCGAGATGTGAATTCACAAAATAGTTATTCTGGTAAGCCAGGTTTACCACTCCAGACATATGTAGAAGAGCATAGAACGGTACATGATAGCGAGTTGTGTACAAATACTGCAACTCCACCCCCTCTTTTATTACGATCGCAGCAAAAAAGGGTATAATCATCAAGGGCCATGAGAAAGTCATCTACAAAGGGACCAAGTTTAGTCTTTGTTACGACTACTACATGGAAGAAGAAGCGAGAAGCTAGAAAAAATCTTATCATCTCAATGTGCGCATAAAGAGAGTTGGCATTGAAATATCAGACTCAAAGACCTCCATCAACCACACCAAGCCACGCAATAGAGATAGAAGAAGCAACTGGAGGTAGGAGTGAGTTAGTATGGGTAGAAGGATGTAATAAGGAAGAGAGGGAGAGAGAACATATCTGGTTAACGAGATTCAGTTGATGATCAGGGTGTTTGTAGGGTTGATTGTTGTTAAAGAAGCATTGAGGTCGTCGTCGATGGAGATGAGATGCGGAGAGTCGTTCCTCCTTCTTCTGACGTAGATATTGCCATTACGAATAAAGGTTAGGAAGTTGTCTGTCCCTAGATTTCTCTAGCACACGCAGCTTCAATTGATGAAGGGCAGGCAGAAATTTATTGACGATGATGAGTGCCGATGTGATTTGCCTGATTGATTGAACCTTACTAAGTAACGTGGGACAGACCTAAGAGGTATGGAACTTCCTTTTGCGTATTTCAGCAGTGATAGCAACACGAGCAATGGTGGCACTTCTGAATGTAACGAAGAGCGGAGCTGTGCGCGAAGATCGAACTACAGTGCCCGAAGATGCAGGGGCAGGTGCTCAAGTTAGCGACGCGTCAGCTGATAACCTACGTAGAGGGTGCACTGATAGTATGTCCTCATTAGTGACAGTTGCATTCATTGATTGGAATATTGTTAAAGTTGCCAGCTGCAAATTACCGAATTTATGCGATAGGATGCCAATATAAACCACCTTAGACGCATGCGCCATACGCTCGTGTTGTAGAGCTAACTGCAACACTTTTGCAGACAACTTACGGTTGGCATCATCCAATAATTTGAGGTTATCTAAAGCCAGCAATGGCTCTGCATTGTTAGTATTCGCTGCTATTCGACTGTCAACTTTTGCTTGGAGATACATATGATCTTGCTGCAATTTATCAAAACGTTGCTCGACAGCATTAATTCATTGGTTCCAAGTAGTAGACAATCCAGCATTTTGGTTTTCAGTGACGAACCTAGTTACCAGCGCATTTATCTGTGAGCCCATAGTGGTAATTGTTGAATCAATTTTATCTATTTGTGAAATAAGCATGGTTTAAAGATCATTGAATGGTGTCGCAAGTGTGGCAGGAGTTGATGGTCTACTATTACTGAGTATCTTAGACACATTGCTCAAGTGAGAGAGAGAGAGAGAGAGAGAGAGAGAAAGACGCAGGCTCATACTAGAATTAAAAGAATCAATACATACTAAGAATGACAATATAGTCTAGTCTATTTCGTGGCCTTAGACGGACATTTTTGCGAAGACGGCAGTAAAATGCTGTTCGAATATAACAAGGTTAATGTAAGAAACTTGACTGTCAAAGAAATTTGCCGCGAAAAGCGTAAAGCAAAAAAATCTTTCTACGCTGTGTGTATAAAAGATCATCCGGTTCCCCACACACGAAAACTCACATCTTGAAGTCGCATGGTACTTTGATATCGTGTAACGTCATATTACCGGCCTTTTTCAGGGTCAACGAGAAATGGATGAAAATTATGCCACAACCAGTAGACGGCCACCTCTAGTCCTAAAACCATTCACAAATATGACTTGGAAATATGTAAACCCTTCTTCCTCCCAACAAGTAGAATGTACACACAACACGACTTTGAACAATTGCAAGAAAGGATCCTGTTCTCAATTGAGTAACCTTTTCTACTAAATAAAGTGTCCAGGAAAATCCATGGCGAGGATGCGTACGGCGACAGAGGTACTACCGCTTAACTCCTAAACGAAGACGCCATAAACAAAATTTTTGATTCAGCATGGACAACGGCATGGAAAAAGTTTCTGATGTTCAGTACAGCTAACGCCGCAATCATGGTAATCCTGACGATAATACAAGCTGTGAAGATGATAGTAGGGACCATCGTAAATGGATTCCTACTTTGTAGGATGTATGGTTGTTCGGTGGACCAGCTAGCAGCCTTATCGAATTCTATAGACAAACTATCAATTCTATAGACAAAATCGTGATTGTACTACCATCCAAATCCAACTACTTAAACAATAAGGAAATAGCAATAGATTTAGAGATGCAATCAACTAATCCAGCACTAACACACAAAAACCAAGACTTGATCACCATACAATCGACGTCAGTACCACGGCCCACAGGTTTTTTTTTCCTATAGACGCTAAAAGATCCCCACGTAGGCGTGTCTGGAATGCGCCGCCACCATTCTTGGAACTGGAATGCGCTTACCAGTTGATATCATGATCACCTAGCAACCGTTTAAGTAGGGAGTTCCTTCTCCTTCCCCATTTTATCGGCTCAATATTAAATAATTTATTTGTAATTTATTTGGATTTGACCAAATATATATATATATATATATATATATATATATATATATATATATTCTACTGTAATCAAAAAATAAGGTGAAATTGTCATTTAAAACTACCGGGCATTAGGAAGGCAGATAAATTTTTTTCCTAGGTTGGTAGGACTGTCTATAACATTTGCCAAGCGTCTGTTTGTCAAAAGGTTTAATTATCTCCGAGTTGCACGTGTTTTTGTAAACAACCAAAAGTGAATTTTTCGATTTTTACAATGGGTGATTTTGTTGAGCAAAGAACTTGCATCAAATTTTGTTTGCGGAACGAATATTCTTGTGCGGACACGTTGAAAATGTTGCAGAAGGCCTTTGGTGATCAAACTATGGTACAAAAAAACGTTTATAAGTGGTACAACGAGTTCAAAGCAGGCTGAGAACGCCTTGAAGACGAACCACGCTCTGGACGACCATCAACGTCTACTGACAAGGGCCACGTCCAAAAAATCAAAGATTTGGTGCTTGATAATTGTCGATTGACAATTAGAGACCTCGCTGATAGTGTTGGAATATCGTTTGGCTCAGCCCAAACCATTTTGAAGGATGCTTTGTGTCTCAAACGCGTCAAGTCTCGATTGGTGCCAAAATCGCTCAATGTTTTGGAAAAAAAGCGTCACGTTGATGTGTGAAACTTTGCTGTCTGACTATCAGGACCACTTGAAATGCACCATTACTGGAGACGAGACTTGGATTCACGCATACGACCCTGAAACCACCGACCAATCCAGCGATCATCGTGCAAAAGGTGAAGCAAGACCGAAAAGACCACGGCAAAGTCGATCGAAAATCAAGGTCCTGTTGACAGTTTTCTTTGATTATCGTGGTATGATGCACTATAAATTCCTTCCGCCGGGCCAACCTGTCAACAAAAAATATTATTTAAGCACTATGCGTCGTTTGCGTGAAGCTATTCGTCTGAAACGGCCGGAATTATGGGCGAACAACTCTTGGTTCCTTCATCACGATAATGCACCGTGTCATATTGCATTGGTTCTTTGCGACTTTTTTGCCAAAAACTTGACTCGTATCGTTCCGCAACCACCGTATTCGCCTGATTAGGCTCCGTGCGGCTTCTGGCTATTCAGCAAACTCAAAAGGCTAATGCGGAGACGCCGTTTTGACACGATTGAGGAGATAAAAACCGAATCGAAGAAGGTCTTGAAGACTATACCGGAAAAAGACTATTCCGACTGTTCCGAGGACTGGAAGCGTTGGCAAAAGTGCGTTTTATCGGACGGGGATTACTTTGAAGGAGATGAAATTGATTTCGAAGAATTAATAAAGAATTTACATTTTATAAACAAATTCACCTTACTTTTTGATCACAGTAGTATATATATTTTAAGTTTAATTTTTTTTTAAATTTAATTAATCGGAAATATTTATATTATAGTATTAGTAATTTAACGGGAGGGGGGGGGGTAACGTTAATTCGTGCAAAAAAGGAACATTTTTATGAATTTTTTTTAACAACGCAGTTAAAATCTATTTATTAAAACCAATGGTACATTAAAGTATAACATTCGAAGAATATTTTGTAAAATTTTCATGAAATATTAAAAAATACGACAACGGCAGCAATTATTCGGAAGCGTCTCAGAAAAAAGTAAAATTGCGGTGCCCCTCATAACTCGGTGCTAGATCATCTGAAATCAAAAAATCAAAGTTTTTCCGTTAGATAATCGCTTTCCCCAGGTGACGCTGGGAGGGTTTTTCGAAATTTTAATTTTTCACTTTTTGAGAACACTTCGAAGTGAAAAACGCGATTTTTGCTAAAAAATCGGCTAATTTGTTAGTGTAAAATAAAAAATATTAACAAATTTGAAAAAAACTCTCCAGCGTTACCTCTTAAATTATGTACAGAAATAGTGTTCGAAATTTTAAAAGGATCGGTGCAGTAGTTTTGAAGTTATGAGGGGCACCGACTTTGAAAACGTGAGTTGTGGGAAAAACACCTTAACCGTTTGAGTGCGGCAAAACGCTATCGCGCTTCGCTTGTCCTATGCCGAAAATGCGGAGAAGCGCAATCGCGCTTCTCTTGTTCAGCTAGGAATGCGGAGACGCGTAACCACGCTGCTGTTCGTTAGTATAATTTTCGAATTATTTGAGAACAGTTATATTTATATCCATTGCAGTATTTTATTAATTTCATTTAATTGTGGTTTTTAATAACATAAGAATAAAAATATTTATTTAATAATATAAAAAAAAAAACATTTTTGTTAGTAAAAATTACTTTTTTTAAATAATTAGGATAAATTAGAATCATTTTTATTATTTTCCAAAAAAAAATAACTACGCGTTTCATTCCGCAATTTTAGCATACACATACAGTCTGTCAAGTAAGAGTGTGGTCGTGTTAATTTATAAAAAAATTTATTTGATGAAACTTTCATATTTATATATACATTGTACAAATTACAAACAATGATGCAATTTGGTCAATAATGTGTCCAGTCACCACCGGCGTCAATAATTGCCTGGCATCTCCGAGGCATGCTTTCTACTAATTTGACGGCGTATTCTAGTGGCAAGAATCTCAAGATCCGACGAATTGCGTAAGACAACTGCTTCAAAGTGCATGTGCGTCTTCCACGAAGCTTTCGTTTAATATATGCCCACACATTTTCAATAGGGTTTGCATCGGGCGACTGCGACGGCCAATCCAATGTAACGATGCCAGATTGAGTCTTCCACTGAGTACAGAGCTTGCTGCGGTGTTTAGGATCGTTGTCCTGCTGCAGAATCCAATCTTCATTTTTTGTGATGAACCATCGTTTGGCAGATGGCAGTAAAGCCTTTTTGTAGATTTTTATCATTTTCTCGGCATTTATGTTGTCAGTAAAGAGGTGCAAAGTGCCGAATCCCTGCTTTGAGAAGCAGCCCCAAAGATGCACCTTTATTCCATGTTTTACGGTCCGCTGAACAAGCCTATTGGTAAAAGTTGACCAGGCTCGCGTGAGGACAGAACGTGCCCATATAGAACATTCATCAGTAAAAATGACATTTTCAAAATCTCTATCAATATTCTCATGCGCCTAAGCGAGTCGCTTTGTCACATGTTTTTCAGTCAACAGAGGCTTCTTCATTGTGTTGCGCCATTTCAGATGATGAGTACGAAGATGGGTTTGGATAGTTTCGTAGGATATATCTAAACCTTTTGCCATTAATTTTGCTTGTCCTTGCCGCAGTGTTAAAGCAGGATTCCGCGAAAACAGATTCACTATTCTTTTTTCATCTTTTTTGTTCATTTTTCTTATCGAGCCACGTTCTGGTAAATAATCGACATTTTTAGCCACTTTATATCGCTGTATTCACTTCTGTATAAATGCCTTCGACTTTCTCATATATTTATCAGCCGCTGATTGCAACATTTTGGGACCTTTCGGGTGGATGCAAAGGAACACAGCCTCGCAGCGTGACGCGTACTTAGCACTCATGGCGTTTAACGTGATTCTCTTTTATAAGATCAACGACAACTGAATTTTTGCTAGCAATGCATCAAGGACAAAGCTTCCTTCTATCGGCTCGCGAAGGAATAAGAGCAAAATCTCTTATAACCTGTCGGTGAAGTCGACCACGCTCTTACTTGACAGACTGTAAGTAAATTCTTTCGCACGCAAACGGTTAAAGTTTTGAACACTAAAAAATTTGGAATAAAACGTTCATAAGCGAGTTTTATCGACTTACCTCACACTCAATCATCGATGCCATCGATCCATAAAGGATGTTGCTACCATCCATGATGTCTAAGGCATCTTTCTGCTCCTGTCTACGACGGATCCTGCCTTCCTTAGTCTGTTTTTCAGCTTCCTGCTCCGCTCGGCTTATACGCATGGAGTCAGTTGATCGCGACCATTCATGAGCGATATCTTCGTTAGTTTTACTCAGATTTATCTTAAATTTTCACTAAATATTCTTAAAAGGTTCTCCATTCAGAAAATCAAATGAAAAAAAAAAAATGCAAAAAAAAGTTTAAAAACGTTACCCCCCCCCCCCTGCAGTTAGTTATAAATTTATTTATAATTAATCCAATATATTTATATTTGAGTAGTTAAGTTATTTGCAATAAGGAATTGTTCTCTCTTTCTCAAACTCCAATCACAAGAAAAAGTTCCAGAAAATATCACATTACGAGCCACGCGTGGCAAATTGCAAACGCTGTGCCAATTCTCTCGATTGAAAAATGCAAAAATTACAAATCCCGATACAGTTTTATTAGAAAGTGGGAGAAAACTTTTAAGTGGAAATTGAGGCAATGAGCTAGGCGACGGAAGAGAAAAATCACGCCCTTGGAATCTCAGACGCTCTCAGACTCGAAGCGGAGTCGAGTCCAAGTCACTGCAGTATATACAATTCCATACGCCAACCGTCAGATACAAGCTAAAACCTTAGAGAGAGAGAGAGAGAGAGAGAGAGAGAGAGAGAAGAATCATCTACTGCTACGCCTTTTCCAAATAAAGTAAGTTTACTTGTAATTATTCTTGTTCACATTTCCTGTCTTTTTTTTTTTTTTTTTACAAATTATTCATTTTTTCCTCAGAAGGAATTTTTGACAGATCATTGCTCTCCCTGTGACACACGCTCGCTAGGACCTTCTCCAAAGCTGAGCTCACGGCTCGTCCCGTTTTTAGAATAGAGCCTCCTGCATTTGCTCAATCATGAAACGCACACTCACTCCTAACAAAATCTCGTAAACGAAACCTCAGCCGTCCCGTGCTTATAAGCTATGGTGCTTTGGTGCTAAAAGGCGAAAAATAAGAAGTTAGCATATTTTTTTTACGAAAATGTAACATCGACGTTACGTAATAAGCTTTTTGGAAGCCCCAGAGGGATATGAATTGTTGCTTGCAGAACTTGGAAAAATATTACAAGTACATGAGTCAACTGTTTTAAATCGTTCAGAAGTGTTAAGAATGATCCAAAAGCAAAGACATTGGGTGCCATATGAATTGAAGCCGAAAGACGTCGAACTGCAGTTTCTCATGTATAAACTACTGCTTCAACAGCAGAAAAGAAAAAGTTTTTTGTACCGTTTCATGACTGGCAATAAAAAGTGGATGCACTACGATAATCTGAAACGTAGAAAATTGTGGGATAAGCCCAGCCATGCATCAAAATCGTCCGCAAAACCAAATATCCATGGTTCGAAGCTTCTTCTCTGCATTTGGTGATAACAACAGGGTATCATTTATTATAAGCTCCTCAAACCAAATGATACTATCACGGTAGATCGCTATCAACTTCACATAATGCATTTGAGTCGAGCCTTATAAGAAAAACGAGCCAAGACACGACAAAGTGATTTCGTTATATGACAACGCTCGGCTTCATGTCGCAAAACCAGTAAAAACCTACCTAGAAACGCTTCAATGGGGAGTTTTACCCTACCCGCCGTATTCACCTGACATAGCCACTTCCGATTTTCATCTATTCCATTAGATGGCATATAGTCTGGCTGAGCAGTGCTTCCATTCTTCCGAAGATACTAAAGAATGGATCGATTGTTGAATAGCCTCAAAAGACATGTTATTTTTCCGACACGGAATTCATATACTGCCAGAAAGTTGAGAGAAAGTAGTCTCTAGTGATGGGCAATACTTTGAGTGGAATGTTTTTGTGCCTCATATTTTAAATAAAGCTTTTATTTTGTAAAAAAAGCAGCGAGAACTTAATGAAGGTTCTAATAAAAAAAAAGGTACAATTTGAATACTATATTTTAGAGACTAAGTATCGGAATCGCATAGTTTTTGTCTGCAATTATGCCAATAACATAAAATGTTTAAAATATACATTATTTATCACAAAATTTTTTTAAGAAAAAATTTGTAACACTTTTTCCTTAACAAATAAACTTTTTTTTCGAGGAGCATGGATAATTTTTTATTTTTTTATGTCAATATACAGTTTAAAGTAACTTGTTTAATTTTTAAAGAAAAAATTTGTATTATTCATTAAACCTTTTGCTACGGCAGTCCGTGCCGCAAGAGTAGCGCCACTGAATGGGGCACCGCGCCGCGCAGTGTGCACATTGCGCATCGGTAGTCTTCGATGTTCGCACTTACGTCTTCCAATGACCCTTTAGAATTGTCTTGTATGTATATTTTAAGAGTTTTGTAACAATTGTATATAAAAAAACGTAAAAATGAGTATATTGTGGGTATTCAGAAATATATTGGAAGTACAAATTAGTTCGGTCCGTTTTGAAAAAATGACTCTGGCTATTATGAATATTTAATAGTAACAGCTGAAGTTAGTAGTTTCAGAGAGATCAGACACATGTCAATAATATTCAGTTTATATCGCTTCGAGATTCATAAAAAAATCTTGTTTCCAACTGTGTTAAATATGTCCAATTCTGTGTTAACTAAGCAGCATTTGCGGGATGTTTTAGTTTTCTGTTTTAATTGGAAGAAAAGTACAGCTGAAGCAGATCTAATGCTTGTAGAAGTTTATGGTGACGATGCTCCAACTGATAAATCTTGTAGGGAATGGATTCGACGTTCCAAGAATGCAGATCTCAGCGTTAAAGACAAGCCTCAGTCTGGACAGCCAAAAAAATTCGAAGATAAAAAGTTGGAGGCATTACTCGATAAAGATCCAAGTCAAACGCAGGAGGAGCTTGCAGAATCATTGGAAGTGACTCAACAAGCAGTTTCTGTACGATTGAAATCCACGGAAATGATTCAAAAGCAAGGCAATTGGGTGCCTTATGAACTCAAACCAAGAGACATTGACAGGCGATTTTTCTGTTGCGAGCAGCTGATTCCAAGGTAACAAAGAAAGGGTTTTTACATAGAATTGTTACTAGGGATAAAAAATGGATATTTTATGATAATCCCAAGAAAAAAAAATACTAGGCTATGCACGGTCAATCGTTGCCATAGACCTCAACATCAACACCATCGCCGAATATTCATGGTTCAAAGATCATGTTGTGTATCCGGTGGGACCCAAAGGGTATTGTGTACTATGAGCTGCTACAACCTGGCGATACCATAACGGTGGATCGATTCATTTGAGCCGTGCATTACGAGAAAAACGGCCGGGATGCAAGCTAAGACATGACAAAGTTATTTTTCTGCATGACAACGTTCGGCCTCATGTCGCAAAAGTCGTGAAAAAATATTTGGAAACACTCAAGTGGGATATTTCGCCGCACCCACCGCATTCTCCGGACATTGCTCCATCTGATTACTGGTTGTTCCGAGGGATGCAGCACGATCTGGCAGGTCATCCGTTCACTTCTTTGGCAGAAATCGAAAATTGGCTCCTAACTTGTATTACCTCAAAAGACGAAACATTTTTTCGAGACGGAATTCGAAAATTGCCTGAAAGCTAGGAAAAAGTAGTAACTAGCGATGGATGATACTTTGATTGATCTTTAAATTCTTTTTATTTTGAAAAAAATGCATTTTTGACCGTAAAAAAAACGGACCCAAATAATTTGTACTCCCAATACATATTAACAAATTTTACTATTATTACAAATAAAAATACAGTTAAGGTAATTATATATCAAATTATACAATAATTCTTCGTAATATAACTCAGCATGGTACAATTCTAAAGCAAGGTTTCACGCAGAGACCAACATTACAATCTTTACATTCATATCGAGACTCGCGTCTTTTGTTGTTTGCCGTGCAGACGACCTACCTTCAATTTCGGTTTTTTCTTGGCGGTTTATACAGTGAAGGAAAATGCCGTTTTATTAGCTGTAATAGATTGTTATTGCCTCTTTGATGATGATAAGTAGTGTTCACATATTTTTGCAGTATTTGTCGGATTAATTTCAAGTAGAATTTGGCTATAGATGTCGGTTTTTGCGTGTAATGCTAATACGAGGTGTGTTCAGAAAATAACGGGAATTTTTGTTTTTTGAAGAAAATATTTATTTATTCGTCTATATTAATGCTGTCGCCTTCAAAGTAGTCCCTATTAAATATTATGCACTTGTGCCAGCGCTTCTTCCAATCCTCGAAACACTTCTGAAACTCGATCTTTGGGACAGCCTTTAGCTCTTTCAGCGATGCACTTGTAATGTCATCTATGCTTGTAAAACGACAACCCTTTGAGGTTCCCTTTATTTTTGAAAATGAAAAGAAGTCACACGGAGCTATGTCTGGCAAATATGGAGGCTGGGGCATCGTTACAGTATTGTTTTTGGCCAAAAATTCACGAACAAACAATAAAGTGTTAGCAGGTGCAGTGTCGTGGTGCAAAAGCCATGAATTGTTTTGCCACAAATCAGGGAGTTTTTTTCGGATTGCTTCACGCAAACGGCGTTGAACTAGTAGGTAGTACTTCTTATTGACCGTTTGACCTCGTGGCAAGAATTCATGATGCACTATGCTATTAAAATCCAAGAACACAGTGAGCACAACCTTCACGTTCGACCGCGCTTGTCTAGCCTTTTTCGGTCTTGGCGATCCAGATTGCCACCACTGGGACAATTGAGCCTTAATTTCGACGTCATATTCGTAAACCCATGTTTCGTCACCTGTTATAACACGTTTCAGCAATTCTACATCGTTGTTGACTTCATTTAGTGACTCCTGAGCAACTTCCAGTCGCCGCTGCTTTTGTTCAAAATTCAACAATTTTGGAACAAATTTTGCTGCCACGCGTTTCATACCCAGAACATTCGAAAAAATTTTATGGCATGAGCCAATCGATATGCCAACATCATCAGCGACTTCTCTGGTTGTGATTCGAAGATCGTTCAAAATCATTTCTTTCACTTTTTCCACTTTTTCTTTAGTTGTTGATGTGCTGGGGCGTTTGTCATCTTCAACGTCTTCACGGCTATCTTTGAAACGCTTATACCACTCGTGAACCCTTGTTTTACTCATAGCGGACTCACCATAGTCCTTTGTTAATATTTCACACAATTGGTTACACTTTATTTTATTTTTTACGCAAAATTTGATACAAATTCTTTGATCCATTTTTTTTAACAAACGAAAATCGCCAAGCTCATAAAAACACGTCTAACCTTAGAGGCTGCCACTGACAAAGTAAACAATGAATACAGCAAAAACTGTATCATACTTCAGGGGTATTTGTACCTAACACATCGTTCAATAAGTCCCGAGACTAACAATGAAAACAACATTTTTTTTCAAAAATCATTTATATTCATCAATATAATCTCCTTCAAGAGTGATACAATCTTTCCAACGCCTTTCCAACATTTCTATACCATGTTTATAGAAGGATTTATCCTTTGCTTCAAAATAGGCTTCAGTTTCGGCAATGACCTCCTCATTCGAGCCAAATTTTTTTCCCTGGAACATTATTTTGAGATCAGCAAAGAGCCAGTAGTCGCTGGGGGCTAAATCTGGCGAATACGGGGGGTGGGGAAGCAAATCAAAGCCCAATTCGTTCAATTTTGCCATTGTTTTCATGGACTTGTGGCATGGTGCATTGTCTTGGTTAAAAAGGGATTTTTTTCTTCTTCATGTGCTGTCGTTTTGCTGCGATCTTCTCCTTCAAACGTACCAACAAGTCAATATAATAATCACTGTTGATCGATTTACCTTTTTCCAGGTAGTCAATGAAAATCACGCCATGTGTATCCCAAAAAACAGACGCCATGACTTTGCCAGCAGACTGCTGCGTTTTTGGACGCTTTAGGCGGCTTTCGCCAGCCATGCGCCACTTAGATGATTGCCGATTCGACTCCGGAGTAAAATGATGTATCCATGTTTCATCCATGGTCACGTATCGACGCAGAAAATCCTTTTTATTGCAAGTAAATAGCGATAAACAGCTCTCTAAATCGTCGACTTGTTGCTGTTTTTGTTCCACTGAAAGCAATCGCGGTACCCACTTGGAAAAAACCTTTTTCATGCTCAATTTTTCATGAAGGATTGTAAATACGCTTCCAGATAATATCTGTGTAATTTCTGCAATCTCACGGACCTTCACATTGCGATTTTTCATTACAATTTTCAACACTTCACTCACATTTTCCTGTGTAACGGCTTCCAATGGCCTACCCGAACGTTCCGCATCGTTTGTGTCCGTACGACCACGTTTAAACTCAGCATACCAACGACAAATCGTTGGTTTGGATGGAGAGGAGTCCGGGTACTGTTATTTAAGCCATTGCTGGGCTTCTACGGTTTTTTTACCCATTAAAAAACAATGTCTTATCAACACGCGAAACTTGCTTTTTTCCATTTTTCAAACAAATTACAAAGCGACTTTACTCTAACCTCGATAACTCTGCTGTCTGTGATCCGATCGACGTGAAATTTTTACACGTTTCATGTAAAGGTTCGCACTCTATGGAAACGTGGCCAGTTTGGTACTACTAGCACCATCTCTGGGTTAGTCTCGGGACTTATTGAACGATGTGTTACATAATACAAAATTATTTTGACAATCAGACTCTCCAAACCCGCGAAATTAAAAAATTCCCGTTATTTTCTAAACACACCTTGTATACACAGTATGCATTCCACACGCTTACAGTCTGTCAAGTAAGAGCGTGGTCGTGTTAATTTATAAAAAAATTTATTTGATAAAACTTTCATATTTATATATGCATTGTACACATTACAAACAATGATGCAATTCGATCAATAATGTGTCCAGTCACCACCGGCGTCAATAATTGCCTGGCATCTCCGAGGCATGCTTTCTACTAATTTGACGGCGTATTCTAGTGGCAAGGATCTCCAGATCCGACGAATTTCGTAAGACAACTGCTTCAAAGTGTAAGTGCGTCTTCCACGAAGCTTGCGTTTAATATATGCCAACACATTTTCAATAGGGTTTGCATTGGGCGACTGCGACGGCCAATCCAATATAACGATGCCAGATTGAGTCTTCCACTGAGTACAGAGCTTGCTGCGGTGTTTAGGATCATTGTCCTGCTGCAGAATCCAATCTTCATTTTTTGTGATGAACCATCGTTTTGCAGATGGCAGTAAAGCCTTTTTGTAGATTTTCATCATTTTCTCGGCATTTAGGTTGTCAGTAAGAAGGTGCAAAGTGCCGAATCCCTGCTTTGAGAAGCAGCCCCAAAGATGCACCTTTATTCCATGTTTTACGGTCCGCTGAACAAGCCTATTGGTGGAAGTTGACCAGGCTCGCGCAAGGACAGAACGTGCCCATATAGAACATTCATCAGTAAAAATGACATTTTTAAAATCTCTATCAATATTCTCATGCGCCCAAGCGAGTCGCTTTGTCACATGTTTTTTAGTCAACAGAGGCTTCTTCATTGTGTTGCGCCATTTCAGATGATGAGTACGAAGATGGGTTCGGATAGTTTCGTAGGATATATCTAAACCTTTTGCCATTAATTTTGCTTGTCCTTGCCGCAGTGTTAAAGCAGGATTCCGCGAAAACAGATTCACTATTCTTTTTTCATCTTTTTCGTTCACTTTTCCTATCGAGCCACGTTCTGGTAAATGATCGATATTTTTAGCCACTTTATATCGCTGTATCCACTTCTGTACAAATGCCTTTGACTTTCTCATATATTTAGCAGCCGCTGATTGCGACATTTTGGGACCTTTCGGGTGGATGCAAATGAACACAGCCTCGTAGCGCGACGCGTACTTAGCACTCATGGCGTTTAACGTGATTCTCTTTTAAAAGATCAACGACAACTGAATCTTTGTTGACAATGCATCAAGGACAAAGCTTCCCTCTATCGGCTCGCGAAAGAATTATAGCGAAATCTTTTATTACCTGTCGGTGAAGTCGACCACGCTTTTACTTGACAGACTGTATGTCCAGCAAATGGAAAAAATATTGACGGTACCATTTCAGAGATTTACGTATCAAATTTATAGTGCTAATCACCATGTCTGCTTTGTCGACAGAACCCATACAATTATCATAATCAATGACGCATAAGGGTTTCTAAATAATTTTCTTTCTTCAACGCCTAACAACCGTTGCAAACTCTGAAGTATGCATAGTGGATAGCATATATACTTCTTTTTTATCCATCCATTTTACAACTAATAAATTTTTAGTTAAACGGTAAGATGCCTCTCATTTCCGCAGTGTATCAGTAATCTTTGGCATTCCTTGTCGCCTTTTTGTTAGTATAGTTATTATATAATTAATTAAACAAGGATGGACTTGAATACCAATTATCTAGAAAAACTGTACGTCCTTTGCCTAAATAGGGCGCCATTAGTGCTTCTATTGGGTTGGCCACTAAGTGATTATGGATTTCAAATAATAAAAAAAATTCAAAATTTTTGTTTAAAAATATAACTTCATTCAATTAGATGCAGTCCTTTCTTATCGATGACCTTTTGCCATCGTTCTGGCAGTGACAAGATTCCACGTTCGTAAAATATCTGACCTTTGCTATCAAACTGAATTAAATGTGATCTGACATCA
This sequence comes from Chalcis sispes, assembly GCA_949987625.1. Classification (NCBI taxonomy): domain Eukaryota; kingdom Metazoa; phylum Arthropoda; class Insecta; order Hymenoptera; family Chalcididae; genus Chalcis; species Chalcis sispes. The sequence continues at coordinate 29,067,529 of OX465095.1, read as the reverse complement.
TCAGCGTTATTTATAGGTTGCTGCAGATGAAATGGCCGATTTAGCAATGACATAAAGTTGGCTGCAATTTTAGTGTATTATGTTGGCACAAGGCAGCGCAAATAATATGACATATCGAAGTATAAACACTGCTACCTTGGAGTCATTTCTGTTTTGCACTTCATAGCGATCGTAAGAACAAAAAGAGAAAGTGAACATGGAAGTAAATCAAAAACGGCTACTTTTACTATACGAATTTAAATTAGAGCACAACGCAACAGAAGCAACGAGGAATATCAACAGCGCATTTGGACCTGATACAGTTAGCGAACGAACCACTAGGCGGTGGTTCGAAAAATTTCGATCCGGAGATATGGACCTTGGAAATGAGCCACGTGGACACCCAGGACCATCGATCGATAAAGACGAGCTGCGTGCATTAGTGGAGTCTGACCCCCGCCAAACCATAAGGGATCTTGACGAGAAATTAGGCGTTCACAATTCGACAGTTTGCCGCAACTTGCAACAACTTGGAAAAGTAAAAAAGCTTGACAAATGAGTTCCGCATAATCTTACCGAGCAAAACATGACGTGTCGAATAAAGATTTAAAGTTCTCTTTTCTCCTGCAACAAAAAGAAACCGTTCTTGCACCGAATTGTGACCTGCATTGAAAAGTGGATTTTATACGATAATAGTCGCCGATCGGCCCAATGGCTAGATGCCGATGAAGCGCCAAGACACATGCCGAAACTAAGCCTTCATCCAAAGAAAATAATGGTAACTGTTTGGTGGTCTGTAGCTGGAGTTATCCACTATTCGTTCCTGCAACCTGGCGAAACCATCAATGCTGAGAAATACTGTGCTCAACTGGATGAAATGCATCAGAAATTGATAGTCCAACGACCTGGGCTTGTCAACAAAGATGGAATGATACTGCTTCATGATAACGCACGACCTCATGTATCGAGAACGGTCCAAAAATTAAACGAGTTGTGCTATGAGACTCTTCCTTACCCTCCATTCACCAGACCTCTCACCAACAGATTACCATTTCTTTAAACATTTGGATCACTTTTTGACAGGAAAAAGATTGAACTTTGTCCTGACATTCTAACAAGGGTGCCAATAAAAATAAAAAAGCAAATTCTACGCAAACTTACAATTAAAATTTTCAGATAAACGTTACTAACCTTAAAATTGACCTTCACTGTAAAAGTAGACAATAATCTTTTCAACCTATACGAGGTCTAGCTATTAAATAACGAGACTGCGCGCCTAGAGAGCGCCGTAGAGGGGTGGGGAAAAAAACGAGTAGTGCGCTGGGTATCTAGATATCTTGTCTATGCGCGTACCAAAACACGTTCTCGTCACTATTATTGTATTTGTGCAGTAGCGGTTTGAAACGAACGTGTTTTTTTCTCGTGCCGAAAACCATGTGTGACGAAAAACAGAAGCAACGTATCAATCTCAAATTGCTCGTTAAATTGAAAAAAACTCCGACTGAGTGCTGTAAATTGTTGCAAGAGGCCTATGGGGACAATTCTCTATCTCGTGCGCGTGTTTTTGAGTGGTGTAAGCGCTTCAGTGAGGGCTGAGTGAGCACTGAAGATGACCAACGCCCAGGTCGCCCTGTCACTGTTTCAACTCCGGAAACAGTGACTAAAATCAACCAAATTGTGCGTGCAGATCGTCGAATGAGCATCCGGATGATTGCCGAGGCTGTAAACGCCGATAAAGAAACGGTTAGACAAATTTTACACGAGGAATTACACATGACAAAAGTCTGTGCGAAGTTGGTGCCAAAAAACCTGACTCCTGACCAAAAGCTCTTGCGTCAACAGGTCTGCTCAGATTTCCTTGAAAGGTTAAAAAAAGATTCCGGACTGATAAAAAAACATTATTACTTGCGACGAAACGTGGATTTTTCAATACGATGTTGAAACAAAGCGGCAATCGATGCATTGGAAGACGCCTGAATCGCCCAGAATCAAAAAAGCAAGGATGTCCAAATTAAAATTCAAGGCAATGTCGATCGTTTTTTTTGACATTAACGGTATCGTGATGACTGAATGGGTTCCAGAGGGTCAGACTGTCAACCAGACTTACTATTTGTCAGTTTTGGCAACACTGCGAGAACGAGTTCGTAAGAAACGGCCCGAGTTGTGGAAGAACAACTCGTGGATTTCGCACCAAGACAACGCACCTGCCCATAACGCGCTATCTGTGAAGCAGTATTTGGCCGGTAAGCGCACTCCAGTGCTCGAACACGCGCCGTACTCGCCAGATTTGGCACCGTGCGACTTTTTTTTGTTTCCGAAGATAAAATCTGCTTTGAAAGGGACCCGATTTGAGTCGATGGAAGCGGTAAAGGAAAAAACAGCAGAGCTTCTAAAGGCCCTCACCAAAGAAGACTTCCAGCACTGCTTCGATCAATGGAAAAAACGTATGGAAAGGTGTGTGGCGAGGGAAGGGGAGTATATTGAAGGGGAGCATTCGAATGTAGAATAATTTTTATAATAAAACCCTTTTTCGTAACCAGTCTCGTTATTTAATAGCGAGACCTCGTATCTTGTCCGACTTATTTTGGATCAAGAGAGATTTTATATTATTATCCTTGTTTTCTATTATAGTTTTGTACGTTACAAATACTTCACCATCCAATAAAAAAATTTGAAGACATTTATTTCTTATGCAGAATATGTTTTTAGCAGGATTTAGTTCAGTACGAGTCATTAGATTCAAAAGATATTCTAAAAGGTGCAGTAGATTCTGTTTTACCAACGGGGTCAGCGTAGGTGGTCTTGCGAACACCAATTATAATCGGCATCCATACACGCAGCACTTCGCGCGGCCGCCGACTATAGTCGGTGTCCGTAACGAAAGGGTTGAAGAAAAAAAGTACAGCGTTTTGAAGTTGATGCTCAGCGATTGCCTCGCTTGGCCCTATGAATGCGCTACATCGATACATTAAATTTTTTGGTTGATTAGCAGGTGCGATTTTTTATTTCTCTAAGTGAAAATAAAGTTTAATATCTGCCCTTGAATTTAATAAAACAATATTTTCGTAATTAGCGATAGAAAACAAATTACAGTTTTTTTGAAGTAGAAGCCCCTTAGAAGCGCAATTTATTAGTTAGCCATAATTATTTGTATAACAGAACTTGAAAATATATTTTAATATATGTTATATCTTTATTGGAATAATAAAATGATGAAGATTTATTTTCTACTTTTTAATAGCAACAATTAATGTCCATTTTTTTAAATTGTTGCATTTATAATATAAATAAAATTTAAATTTCTTTAGAAATATAAGATAAAAAATTTTCAAAATTATATTTAGGAATATTTTAGACTATTCGACTACTCACTCTATCATCTGCAGCAAGACTTCTTAATTTCATTCTCAAGAGAAATCTAAGAAAGTTTGTCGTTCCAAAAGTTTGTACGTCTAATACTCTACACAAAGCAATTAATTGCTGTCGTGAAAGAGAATCTAAAGTTATTTCATCCTCAAAAAGTTTACTGAATTTCATAATTTCTTCATTTGTGGCAACTGTACCGGTAGTTCGAACTTTATCAAAAAATTTAGCGAATTCTTTTGCTTTTTCAGAATGATGATCTGAAGATTGAACAGCCATTTCATCTAAAGTTTTTTGTAAAAATTTAGCCATTTCTATTTTTACCTAAAACATTAGAATACATTAGAATAAATTACCTTGGAAATTCTTTCATTAAAGTATTTATTTACTTTTAAAGCTTGTTTCAATTTATCTTCTTTTTCAGTAGTTGTTTGAAACGTAGATGGCAATAAACCAGGAAAAATTTTAATAGCTATTGGAAGCAGAAATTCCATAAAAGGAACAATTATAAAAACAGAAAATGGTATTAATCTAAAAACATCACCCGTAGTTTTAACCAACTGAAAAAATAAATTATGAATATTAATAACACTCAATAATAATTACTGTATAATTGGCATGCAAAATAATAACATGGAACTTCCTAATAACAATATTTACATTAAGTATTTAAATTTCATCTATAGACTTATATACTAGACTGCGCGCGCTGTAAGAGGTTTTGAAGACAACATTAAAGTGAGAAAACAATAGCGAGAGACGTTGTGTCTCTCTCTAACATGGAGGTTCGTGGGGGGAGCGACTGACTACGTGAAAAGGACATCATATTAGGTTGCTGCAGATGAAATGGCCGATTTAGCAACAACATAAAGTTGGCTGCAATTTTAGTGTATTATGTTGGCACAAGGCGGCGCAAATGATATGACATATTGAAGTATAAATACTGCTACCTTGGTTTATGGAGTCATTTCTGTTTTGCACTTCATAGTAATCGTAAGGACAAAAAGAGAAAGTAAACATGGAAGTAAATCAAAAACGGCTACTTTTACTATACGAATTTAAATTAGAGCACAACGCAACGAAAGCAACGAGAAATATCAACAGCGCATTTGGACCTGATACAGTTAGCGAACGAACCACTAGGCGGTGGTTCGAAAAATTTCGATCCGGAAATATGGATCTTGGAAATGAGCCACGTGGACACCCAGGACCATCGATCGATAACGACGAGCTGCGTGCATTAGTGGAGTCTGACCCCCGCCAAACCATAAGGCATCTTGCCCAGAAATTAAGCGTTCACAATTCGACAGTTTGCCGCAACTTGCAACAACTTGGAAAAGTGAAAAAGCTTGACAAATGGGTTCCGCATGATCTTACCGAGCAAAGCATGACATGTCGAATGGAAATTTTAAGTTCTCTTCTCTGCCGCAACAAAAAGGAACCGTTCTTGCACCGAATTGTGACCTGCGATGAAAAGTGGATTTTATACGATAATCGTCGCCGATCGGCCCAATGGCTGGATGCCGATGAAGCACCAAGACACATGCCGAAACCAAGCCTTCATCCAAAGAAAATAATGGTAACTGTTTGGTGGTCTGTAGCTGGAGTTATCCACTATTCGTTCCTGCAACCTGGCGAAACCATCAATGCTGAGAAATACTGTGCTCAACTGGATGAAATGCATCAGAAATTGATAGTCCAACGACCTAGGCTTATCAACAGGGATGGAGTGATACTGCTTCATGATAACGCACGACCTCATGTATCGAGAACAACGGTCCAAAAATTAAACGAGTTGTGCTATCAGACTCTTCCTCACCCTCCATATTCACCAGACCTCTCACCGACAGATTACCATTTCTTTAAACATTTGAATCACTTTTTGACAAGAAAAAGAATTAATAATGAAGCTGCTGTCAAAAATGCCTTCGAGGAGTTTCTTTGAACCAGAAACTCGGACTTCTACAAAACTGGAATAAATGTACTTGTATCTCGTTGGGATAAGTGTGTTGCATCTATTGATACCTATTTTGATTAAATAAATTGTCTTTATAAAAAGTTACAGCTGTTTAAAAATTTATTACTAAATCGGCTATTTCATCTGCAGCAACCTAATATTTTCGCGATTATCAATTTTTTTTTTTTTTTTTTTGAGACATGTATTTTTAGCCGGGGCGAGAAGTGTAATGCGGTATTTGGAAGAGCGGACAAGTAAACGGCGGAGCAAAGACGTTATAGCGAACCAAGAGAGTCTGGCAGTAATAGTCCTAAGGGAGAGCACATTATGTTGCGTTTATTTGTTTTAGATACTGTTTTTAATTTAGATGTTATTACTGATAACTTATGTGACGTCCAAAAAGGTAATCACATATATTGAATATTTGTTTTCCTCTATTTAATATAGAGGATTTGAATACTTGTATTTTTCGAGCCTGGGTGTTAGTCCAATAGCTCGGGACGGGAGCAAAATCGTTTTGTTTAATTTTTTTCTACGAAAAATTATTTATTAAATATTATTAATGTGTGTAGAACACAAAGAAAATTATTTAAATCACACTATAAATAAAAGAGGAAAGTTAGAATTCAATCGAGCCTCGTTGTAAAGCCCGTTTAACTTTTGGTAAGGTATGGAAATAATCAGGCCTCTTTGTGTAAGGCCCGTTCTATTTCCGGATGACAGCGAGTAGTTTCAGAGTTGGAAAATAAAATTACAAAAAAAAAATAAATGAAGGTAAATGGTGTAATAGAAAGAGAAAGTTAATGTGGTGTATGCGAATACGCATGTATTTACAGATAATGTATACTTAACTAATATACGTTGTAATGTATAATATACAGAATTGTAACTATACACTAAAGGTATAGGTATGCGTGTGTGCGCGCTAGCCAGCCTAATGTTATGTATAATCAAGTGTACTCAGTGTACGCTCCGGCCGGCTCGTGAACGGACTTATCTCCACATGTAATATCAATATTGTAATATTCTAACACTTATTAATTTTAATAAATATTGAACCTGGTATTAACCAGTATATATGTGTTCTTACTCAATGTAATTCACGAGACCACAACTATGGCGACGAGGATGTTTTGATATCGTAACTCGCGCAAAGTAAAACGCATTGTTTTTCCCAGTGAATCCGTGCGTGTGATAAATGTCTGACAATTCTGAAACAGGCTGGATTTGGAAACTTTTGAAAGAACAATTAATAACTGAATTGAAAAATCGTGGGGTACCGTTCAGTGACAGTGATAAACGTGATAATTTACGTGCTTTAGTGGTGAAAATTGTGCGTGAAACCGCAGAAAAATCCAAACAATCAGGAAGCGTAAAAGTCGAAGAAAAAGCGACTTCACCAAGCGATCCGCTTGCGTCGACAGAAACAAAAACAGAGGCTACAGAGACCGAGTCAAAAGTAAACAATAGCTCCGAGCTTGAAGAATTTTTCGATACATTAGTTGATTCGGACACAGACAATGTCAGAAAATAATTCAAAAATAAACTTTTGCCTCAATAAGGATAAATGGGATACATTTGTAGAGCGTTTAGAATTTCAATTTCTAGCGCGTGATACGGTTGATGCAAAAAAAGCAGCTATTTTGCTCACATCGATCGACGAAGATGCATATGAGTTAATAAAGCATCTTTGCTCCCCAGCAAAATTGTCGGATAAAAAGTACAATGAACTAACAAAATTGATGCAGGATCACTTAAATCCAAAGCCTTCCGAGTTGATAGAAAGAAGCAACTTCTACAAATCACGCCAAGAGCAAGGCGAAAGTGTTGCCGATTTTTCCGCAAGATTGAAAAAATTATCTTAACATTGTAATTTTTCAAATCTCGAAGATTCCTTGCGTGATCAATTTGTTTGCGGATTACGCGACCAAGAAACAAAAGTCAAACTTTTTGAAATTGGCTCATTGACATATGATACTGCACTCAAAGGAGCAATTGCGCGTGAGACTGCGCAGAAAAATGCATCGAGTACTAGTGAAAAAAGAAATTTTCAAGAAGATGTGTTAATGATAGAATCGCAAAATTCTAAAATACGACAAAAATTTCAACCGAATCAAAAACATAATCATAATGAATTTTCTCGCTCAAAGCATGGTGAAAAAACAAGTAAAGACAATACGTGTTGGAATTGCGGCAGTCGTGGGCATACACGCTATCAATGTCCAAGTCCAAGTATATCAAAACAAAGCAACGAATGTGCTACTTGCGGGAAAGCAGGGCATCGACGAGATGTATGTGAATACAAAGACTATACATGTGAACATTGCCACAAGCGCGGACACACTCAAAACGCTTGTTTCTCCAAATGCACGCAAGCAAAGCGTGCCCTCAAGATGTTAGACAGAGACAGCAGCGACTGTGATGACGTCACTGATGAAGAGCAAGCATCAACGCACTACATCGAACACAGCGATCATCGCAAAGAATTCTACAAGTTGGATTTTATCGATAAATCGTATGTAAACAAAAATTTTGTAAGTGGAGATCGCGACGGCGAACCGATGTATGTTGATGTGTGTGTGAATGGTATAAACATTAAAATGGAAATAGATACAGGTACTTACGAGACTGTTATCTCTGAAAAGATTTTGCATGAAAAATTCGAAAATTTAAATGTTTACGATACGCTTTTAAATTTACGTGGATATGATGGTTATGTTATGAATCCAATCGGGAAATTATGAAATTTGAAAGTAAATTTTCGAAATAAGACACGTGTGCTTGATTGCTATGTATTGTCCGGCAGGGGCCCAGCGCTTTTAGGGCGTAAATGGCTTGCAGCATTCGGATGCTGGCTATTGCATATTAAAGAAAATCTTAATGATAAATTAATGGTAAACAAATTTGACGTAAAAAATATACCGGATTACATTATCAATAAATATAACGAGTTGTTTAGTAACTCTCCGGGTTGCTATAATAAAAGTAAAACTAAAATTCAATTGAAAGAGGGCACTAAGTCTATTGCACTTAAATGTCATCATGTTGCACATGCTTTAAAGCAGCTAATTGAAAAAGAAATCGAACGTTTAGTCTCTCTGGACCACTTAGAGCCAGTTGAAGTTAGTGAATGGGCTACTCCGATTGTACCCGTATTTAAGAGTAATGGCAATATACGTATATGCGGCGACTTTAAAATTACAGTAAATCCACATATTATTATGAATAAATATCCGCTTCACACAATCGATGACATTTTCTCGGCTTTACAAGGCGGCTTAACTTACACCGAGTTAGACTTGCGGCACGCTTATATGCAGTTCGAAGTAGATGAAAGCTGCAGAGATCCACTAACAATTATTACGCATAAAGGCTCTTTTCGCTATTAGAAAATACCAGAAGGTATCGCGCCGGCCCCGGCTGACGTACAAAAAAAGATGAATGAATGTTTAGCTGATATAAATGGTACAATAACGTACATTGATGATATCTATATAACAGGCCGTACAAACGAAGAGCATATTAAAAATTCAGAAGCTGTATGTGCGCGACTTCAAGAGTGCGGTCTTCGCGTAAATATTGATAGAAGTAAATTCATGCAAAAGAACCTCGATGTTCTCGGCTATGTAATAGACAAAGATGGGCTACACAAGTCCAAAACAAAGATCGATGCAATGATTAATGCTCCGCAACCGTCTAATGCTAAAGAATTAGCTTCTTTCCTTGGTTTAATAAATTTTTACGCGAGATTTTTGCAAAATAGATCAGAAAATCTAAAACCGTTGTACGACCTGGCTAATCAAAAAGAATTTGTGTGGAATGATAAACGCGAAAAAGCTTTCAAATGGGTAAAAAATGAAATGATATCACCGCGAGTTTTGGCACATTATGATCCAAACGAACAAATTATATTGGCCTGCGATGCTTCACAATATGAGTTATCCGCGATCTTATCGCATAAATACAAAGATGGTACAGAACGGCCAATTGCATACGCTTCGCAGAAAATACCGAAAAAAGAACTTAATAGAACAATACTTGATAAAGAAGCAATGGCTATAGTTTTCGGATTTAAACGTTTTCGAGATTTCATTTTTGGAAAAGAAATAATTTTACGAACCGATAATCAGTCGTTAAAACTTATTTTAGGTCCACGAAAAGGTATTCCTCAAACGGCTGATAATAGATTTCAAAGATGGGCTTATTATTTATCGGGATTTCGATACAAAATCGAACATATAAAATCAGCTACTAATGCAAATTGCGACGCTCTATCGCGGTTACCGGTACAAACGAATGTTGACTTATCCGATCTTGATCCTGACTTTTCAAACGTGCATTTTTTTAGCGAAGGTATCGCAACTTTTGATAGTAAAATGTTGACACAAGAAAGTTTGAAAGATGAAATAATTAGTAAAGTAATAAGATTTACTCAAAGTGTATGGCCGAAGCTTACAGAACTACCGGATGAATTAAAAGCATATCACAGAAAAAAATTAGAATTATCGGTAGATAAGAACTGTTTATTTTGGGGGTTGCGTGCCGTTATTCCAAATAGCATGAGACCATTAATTTTGCGCGAACTACACGCTTCACATCTTGGAATTGTAAAGATCAAAATGCTTGCACGCTCCTATGTTTGGTGGCCAGAAATTGATCATGATATTGAATATACAGTAAATAGTTGTAAAACTTGTGTAATTGAAAGAAAGAGCCCACCAAAAACTCCGTTAACTACTTGGCCTTGGCCTGATCGCACATGGAGTCGCATTCATTCTGATTTTTTAGGACCGTTTTACGGTAATATGTACCTTGTAGTTATTTGTGCTCATTCTAAATGGCCGGAAGTTATAAATTTCAAAAATAATACTAAAGCTTACAGACTGATCGAAGAGTTTAAAACACTATTTGCACGGTTCGGTTTACCTTTACACGTAGTAACCGATGGCGGACCGCAATTTCGCAGTTCAGAATTTTTGAAATTTTTAAAGAAAAATGGAATTAATCATAGTTTTTCGCCGCCGTATCACCCCGCCACGAATGGTGCAGCCGAAAATTTCATTGCCATTTTTAAAGATAAAGTCACAAAAAATTGTAAAAGGGGGAGAGACGGTTGAGAATGCCATAAATAAATTCTTATTTGATTATAGAAGTGTTGAGCATTGCACCACGGGTAAGAGTTCTTATCAGCTTATGTATAATCGCGACATACGCACAAGATTTGATATGTTAAGAAACAGCCTATCCGAAAAAGTACAGAAAAGTCAGAGAGCACAAATAGTTGCAAAAGGTGGTAATCGTAAATTAGAATTAAGTACGGACGATGATGTCTATATAAATGATTATGGTATCAATTCGGAAAAACGTTGTAAAGCAAAAGTTATCAAGCAGACATCACCGTCTACCTTCGTTGTACGCGACGAAAATAATGCGACGCATAAACGCCACAAAAATCAAATTATCAAATATGCGAAATCAAATGTAAATCTTCGTAAATCTCCGCGGTTGAATGTAAAATAAAAAGGCGGAAGAGTTGTGGTGTATACGAATACGCATGTATTTACAGATAATGTATACTTAACTAATATACGTTGTAATGTATAATATACAGAATTGTAACTATACACTAAAGGTATAGGTATGCGTGTGTGCGCGCTAGCCGGCCTAATGTTATGTATAATCAAGTGTACTCAGTGTACGCTCCGGCCGGCTCGTGAACCGACTTATCTCCACATGTAATATCAATATTGTAATATTCTAACACTTATTAATTTTAATTAATATTGAACCTAGTATTAACCAGTATATATGTGTTCTTACTCAATATAATTCACGACACCACAGTTAAGATACAGAGAATAAATTTTATTGTATCTTACTTTAATACAGGTGCGATGATCTCTCTCTCTCTCTCTCTCTCCTTTTCCTCTCTCTCTTGATTTCTTTAAAAACTTGAGTGAATAATTGACTTGATTCCTTGATAAAACTTAGCGAAATATTCTTGATTTCTTGAATAAAAACTTGAGTGGAATATTCATTATTTCTTGAAAAACTTGAGTGAATTACGAGGGTGGTCTGAAAAGTTTCCGACCTTACACAGATACAAGACATATTTTCTTAATTTTTTTTTTATTACTCAATATAGTCTCCTTGCAATTTTACACACTTCTCCCAGCCATGCTCCCATCTCTTTAACCCATCCAAATAGTACTCAGCATTTTTCTCTGCAAAATGACTGTTCACGAAGGTAATTACCTCCTCATTTGACGAAAATCTCTGTCCTCCGAGTGCAATTTTCAGATGAGGGAACAAAAAGAAGTCGCTTGAGGCTAGGTCTGGTGAGTAAGGCGAATGGTCAAGCAGCTGAAACCGTAATTCGTGGATTTTCGCCATGGCAACCGATGAGGTATGAGACGGCGCGTTGTCTTGGTGAAACAGGATTTTCTTTTTCTGCAAATGTGGACGTTTTTCCACAAGTTCAGCCTTCAGCTTGTCAAGTAATGATGCGTAGTATGCTCCTGTAATGGTTTTTACTTTTTGAAGATAATCGATTAAAATAACTCCATGACTATTCTAAAAAACAGTCGCCATCACTTTCCCAGCCGAAAAAATAATTTTTCCTTTTTTTGGAGCCGGTTCCCCCTTTGCAGTTGACTGTTTTGATTGTATTTTTGTTTCGGGCGTATAATTGTGTATCCAAGTTTCATCTACAGTAATTAATCGGCACCAAAACTCGGATTTATTGCGCCTAAACTGCGCCAATAGAGCGTTGGAAATGTTCGTTCGAACACGTTTTTGGTCTAACGTGAGCAAACGCGGCACCCAACGTGCGGACAGCTTTCTCATGCCTAAATCTTGATTTAATATGTAGCAAACACGTTCTTTGGACATGTTCATAACCTCTGCTATCTCTCTCACTTTAATTCGGCGGTCGTCTAGCACCATTTGGTGAACTTCGGCGATGTTATCGTCAGTGGTTGCAGTTTTTGGACGTCCCGAACGTTCATTGTCTCCCAAGCTCTCACGGCCACGTTTGAATTCAGCTGCTCAAAATTTCACTGTGGTAAATGATGGTGCAGAGTCCCCATACACAGAGTTCAACTCATTTTTGATTTGCGTAGGCGTATTGCCTTATAAAAACAAAAATTTAATGACAGCTCGATACTCAATTTTGTCCATTTTCACAACAACACTCACATCGACTCACTCAAACGACTGTCAACTATCAACTGCGCATTCAAAATGGCTGAAACTTTGGTGAGCAACTGTCAACAGATGAACAACAAAATTCGCTAGCTTTCATTGACGAGTGCTGCTAGCTTCACATTGAGGTCGGAAACTTTTCAGACCACCCTCGTATAAACTTGATTTCTTGATAAAAAGTTTGATTGAAATATTCTTGATTCCTTGATGAAAACTTGAGTGAATTATTAACTTGATTTCTTAATTAACAAGTGACGAGTCTTTAGTGAAAAAAAAAAAATAGCACGAAGTGCGAAGTGCGAAGTGTAGTGCAAAAAATAGTGCGAAGTTCGTCTCCGCGTGTTGATCTTGCCTTTTTATACACTTGTACAGAGATGACTCTGTACCAATCCGATTGCTCGAAATTAGCGCCGGGTGGACGCTACTGCTTATCTCTCAAGGCGTTCCTTTTGGGAGAGTGAGAATTAGAGAGAGAGAGAGAGAGAGAGAGAGAGAGATGATCCCTTTTTGCATAATTTCTACGCATGTTCATTATTTATTATTTATAATACAAAAATGTTAAATTAAATTACATGATTATATTCTATTTAAAATTTATGGCATATTACAAAAAAGAACGAAGTTTTTTGTCGAATTTTACGCATTTTGCAATATATTAATTAACATAAGGATATTTAAATAAAGAATAATTATTTAAATTAAAAATGTTTGCCACTAAGAACAAGAATGACAACCTTAGGTTAACAAAAATAATTTATAATTACAAAATTGTTGAAAAAAAAAGGAAACAAGTGCAAAATAATAGTTTAAATAATCATTCTTTAGAAATTACAATTTTCAGTTAATTTTTAAGTAATTACTATGAACTGTCGGACTAGTAATTAATTGATTGACTATATTATTAGGTAAAACCAGAGTTTTTTGATTAATATTTATTGATGTTTTTGCGTTGCCTGTACTACACGCTACGTTACTTCAATTGAATTTAAGAATAATTATTTTAGTAAATTAATATTGGGATTAATTATTGTTTTAAGGAAATAGTAATAATTATTACTTTAAAGAAATAAGGAAACAAGAATAATCATTATTTTTAGCAAATTAAGAATGATTATCTTATGAGGAAGTATGGAAATAAGAATAATTATTTGTTAGGAATTAATTAAGGAATTTTAAAACAATTAATTCAATTAATTCTCGCTCATTAAAAATTATTATAGGCTAAAATTAAAACATTGCAAAATGTAAATAATAGTTAGTAATGATTTACGCAATTATTTCTTACACAATTTTGCTCATAAAAATAAAAATAATGCAACATATCGCAAAAAATTATTGGGTAAATAGTTATGATAAATTGCAATATTTAGTAACATAATTTTGACCTTGCAAGAAAGATAGGTACTGCCGCAGAATTTAAATTTCTTGGATATAAAATATATAGGAGAGAAAATAAAAATATTAACTCTATAAGAGCGGTGAATATTATAAAGCTTGGTTTTGGCAATAATAATAATAAAACAGGCAATACTTTTTTACAAAACATTTTGTTTGGCTCGCTTCTACCATTAATTGTTAATACAATGTTAAAGAATTTGAATAGTAATTAAAATTATTATTAGAGGAAAAAATTATAAAGTAAAATTAATACAACATATCGCAAAATTGTTGGTCGCGCCCTCTTGCAGCAAACCAAGGGATTACGCGTGTGCGACCTCGCGTGCGTATACACACGTGGTACTAAATAAGTGTAAGTGAAAGAGCTAACCTTTCACTCACCCGCAACACGAAAACAATCATATGTAAAATAATCAAACGTGGCGGACGCAGTTTTGGGATCATGCACGCAAACAATTAAAGTGGCTATCTACTTTTACTTTTAAAATACGTCGGAGCGTCCTCGACTATTACTAAATAAAAGTTAAAATAAAAATGACCTTAGAGAACATCGTCAAGGTCACGCCTACAGTCAATACTTCGTAAACCTTGCTAATTTTAATACATCGATTTAAAAAACAATTAGGGAGTTCCTATGCCAGAACATAACCAGACCTTATTCATGTTTAAATGGCCTTGGCTGACCTTAAAGGTAAACGTGCTCTTATGATGTAAGTACATATTTTAACGTAAAAATTCCCGCTCTTTCGATTGCCAATGTCGAAAAAGGGAGTTCCCGTTTACAAAACATGATCTGACCTTGAAATGACCTTGAAGGAAATCGTCAAGGTCAAAATAGAGGTTACCATTGAATTCCTCGTGGAGAGTTACTTAAGGATTGACCTTGACCATTTTCCGAAATACCCCACCATAGGAAATATACAGCCGTTCCGGGACTTTCGTGACACCCTGTATATATATTATCACAGAGAACACTCCGTATTCCGCGCGTGTTTATATTTCGCGCGCTTCCACGGTCCGCGAGCCGAGTTTAATTTCGGTAACGTGACGGCCCCGGGCGGGAAAATACGATACACGCCGATAGATAGAATAGTCGTTTGCCGTATAGAAAAAATAGGCTAGTTCAGGCAAGACAAGCTAGCTAGTCTTCCCGCGTTTTCAAAGAGTTCCCTTCGGCCATTTTTGTAGTTCGGACGCGTGTCCTCTTCCCGCGTCTCGGAGAGTTTTTTTCGCACGAAGTTTTTTGTATTTTTGGCGCGCTCCGGTCGCGTTTTTTAGTGCAGGTGCGTAGCTGCGATCTGCAGCACACAGGGCACCGCCACCAGACCACAGGGGCGTAGCAGCGAGGTGACGCGCCTCACGAAGTGCCTTCGACCGGCGACATCACCGTCCTGCTTCGAGCGAAAATTTATTCCTTTTTTTTTGCGTGCGCGGCTGGCCAGCCAAAAGTAAGTGTATTATAAATTTAATGTTTGCGTGCGTAAATTTTGTTCCTTTTCTATTTGCGTAGGAGTAACCTCCGCTGGTTACTCCGTTCTTTGTTAAATTCGTTTTTTTCGCGGTTCGTGCGAGTGAGAGAGCGTCATCTCTCTCATTCTCGTATAGTCAGTGCGAGAGAGTTGCGGTCTCTCTCGCACCCGTATAAGAATAGACGCGCGTGAGTGAGAGCGGTATCTCTCTCACTCCTGTAGAAGCAGTGCTAGAGAGTCGCCTTCTCTCTCGCACTCGCAGTATATACGGCGCGCGCGAGTGGGAGAGTCCTTTCTCTCCCACCCAAGTAAGATCAGTGCGAGAGAGTTGCGTTCTCTCTCGCACTCGCGTAAGGCTAGGCGCGCAAGAGTGGGAGAGCGCTTTCTCTCTCACTCCTACGGCGCAGTGCGGGAGACTCGTTGTCTCTCTCGTACTCGCAGTAGACGCGGCACGCCAGAGTGGGAGAGCGCTTTCTCTCTCGTTTCAACGGGCTCCGTGGGAGAGAGTAATCTTCTCTCTCGCACCCGTACGTTACACGGTGCGCGCGAGTGAGGGAGGCCTTTATCTCTCACTCTTATAGGCGTAGTGCGAGAGACGTTCGTTCTCTCTCGCACTCATATCGTGCGTAGCGCGCGGGAGCCTTTTTCACGCGATATATCTTGCATTATTACCTGCGCTTCTCGTGCGTGCTTTTTATACTTTCTTTTATTGTTCTTTTGTACCTTTTTTGTCGTTTATTAAATTATTAAATTATTTTATTTATTTTAAGCACTTTTTCTACTTTACTCATCATTTCCATTTCCTCTCTTTTCCTACATGTTACTGTTAGCCTTTTTTTATTCTTATAATTTTACATTAATTTCAGACATATCATTTAAATAATTTTTTATCTTTTTATTTAATTGATCTAATTTCTTTTTTTCCATTTTCTATTTTTTTTGATTTTTATTATTTTTGCGACGAGGAGCTTTCAGCTCTCCTCCCGAATACCGCCCTCTCCGAGATTTCAACTAGCCAGGCGAGGACGACACACGAGCCGCGCAACGACGATTGCGCGGCGTTGCAACGGGTAAGTTGGGTCCAAAGGTCGGCTTCTCGTGCCCGGACCCAGGAGCAAAGTCGTCCGAGACTTTAGCGACCAAGAAAGGGGTGCAGCGGGCACATTCGCACCTTTCGCGAATTGCGCCCCCCCCTCCCGAGGCTAATTGCTCCAGTGGCAGTTAACCTTTAAAACTGCCACCCCGTTACAATATATACATATATATATATATATATATATATATATTAACAGCTACAAAACGATTTTAAAATATTCAATAAAAAGCCGTCGCGATTTTATAGAAAATTTAAAACTTTAACTCAATTTTTTTTAAATCCACTTTTTCGAGATGTGCTCCTTTTCCTTGAAACGCTTCAAATGTAAAATTTATTTATGTGAAAATCATTGGGAAGAGCACTTGCCAATGAACAGCGAGGAATGATGAAATTTTACTGAACTTTATTAGTTAATTTTTTTCCTTAAATCAACTGACATAATTCGCTTTTGAAACTGAATTACATTAGAAAACAAAAGTCAGGTATTTTATTTTTTAGCCATGTCCACTTTGGTGTGATTAGTTATTATTTCCAATAGCGTAAGCATAGATCGGAACGGGTTTCGGTGACTCTAAATTGTTCATAATGAATTATTGCAAAATGAGTTGATCGGAAAAAAAAATGTTACACAAATTTTTTTCATGATTTTTTCCGTAAAATCGAGTAGCATAAACTACGTATCGGTTTATATTGAAAAATAAATTTCAATAGATCAATAAAAAAATTAGCTAGACTGGTGATAAGGATATAAAACAATTGCAATTTATAAATTTCAACAAATAAATTTTCTTGAACTTAAATTTATAAAATTCAAATCATAACCAAATTAAAACACTGAGATTTTTTTATAATCATTATATTTTCAAAATTGATTATATAAATAGAATAATTTATAAATTAACAACTATATAAAATAATTATTTGATATGAATTAAATATAACTACATGCTATAACAAAATAATTTGCAGATGTTAATAACATTGCGAAAAAAATTGAGGTGTTAAACATCCAACAGATCCCCCTTTCCTGTGTACTATGCTTATAAATTCTACGACAGATTTTCCAACAGATTGAAGGTTAAGTTTATTTAATTATTTAGTTATCACGAATTAAACAAATATTTCATTAATTTTTGCATTAATATCTAATTATTAGACAGCATATTCAATATTTCTATGTTTTTTTCTACTTTTTGACAGAAACCCATTTTTTTTATCTATCGGATGTTTAACAACAGCTAAAAAAAATAAATTATTTAAATTTCTAATGATATTATTTTAATAAGAGAATTTCATATAAAAATTTTTAAACATTTATAGAAACTCATGAAATTTATAAATTTTTGCAACATTATTTGATTATGATTCTTCATGTAAACTTATAACATAAGACCTCATTAAACTGAATGAAAATTTTGACATATTTTAATGAAAAACCTACCAATCTGTGTTCTCTTCGACTTAATTCTTTGCCTTGAAGAATTCTCCATATCAATTTAACTGATACTTTCATATCTAAACCCAACAACCTAAAGCCATGGTAATAATGAAGAAGTTCTGCTTTAATCTTTTGCCATAATCTTTGCTTTTTATCGAGAGCTTTTTCTGAAGTTTTAACAATATCTGTGTTTAAAATATTTTCTATATTTTGTTTTTCTTTTTCTTCTTTGAAACTTTTCACTGTTTCCTCAACTTTTGAAGATGCTTCTTGACCATTTCTCATTAATGCACCATGAAATGAACGTACTTGAACATGTTTAGTATCACAGTGATAAAAAAATATGGACTCATGTCTTTTTAATCTTGAAATACATGTAGATTTAATAACACTTTTATATACCCAAGTTAAGTTATTATAAATTTTATCATCATACTGTATTTTCTTGCAGTAATATCCTGTAAACATACACATTTTTCTACATTTATTATTACAGTAAAATATATTAGAAGTCAAATACGGTATACATAATTTATGAATAAAAATAAAACTATATGTACTATATAAATACGTTTAAATTTCATTAAAAAAGAAAAAATTAGAAAAAATATTAATCTAAAATTTCACTGATTTGAAATGTTAATAGAAATATAAAACAGATGCTATTAAATTATTTATTATTACAAATATATGAGGTTAGAAAAATCGTTATTATTTTTAGAAAAATATAAACTTATAGAATACATACGCCTTACAGCTACAAAATGATAATGTGTTATTGGTTTAGAAAATGCTGATGAATACATTGTGAAAAATTAGCGTATTTTTACGCCTATTTTTCAAACCGTATATTTCGAAAAATATATAGCCCTGAAGGAGGGCCATGAGAATTCTTGATATTGGTTTGAAGTTATGAATAAATACTGTTGTACCAGAAAAAACAGTTTGCGACACCATTAACTCCCAAATCAAAAAATTATGAACTTCATAAAAAAAATTCTATAAAATAAGCATTTAACTGCAACATCCGAAAATAGATTTTTTTAAAAACCAATACATTTTAATTTTTACAAAAAAAAATAAACACCATATTAGAAATTTAAAATGCTATATCTAAACAAATATTATTATATAAATAAAGTGACTCTGCCGAAAATTGCGCTCTAAAAATAATAAATTCTTTTATTAACAAGGTTGAAAAATATCTAGTTATTTAATATGCACAAACAAAAGATCAATTTGTACAATGTCAACGTTTTGAGTTTAATCATGCTTTTGCGAATATACTGTATTTTATGATAAATTCTACGCATGTGCTCAATTATGTATTTTCATAAAACCCGCAATTTTTTTCAAGTAATTAATTACAGAAATTGACAAAGTTTAAATAATTATTGCAGAGAATTTTATCAGTATAAAATAAAATATTAATAAAACATTGTTAGAAAAATCCATATTTTACAATATAAGTCATAAAGCACCGTACTTTGGAGAATATACACATTGTGAAACTTCAAAACGTTTCATAAAAATATACCACGATAACGTTGCTGAATATTTTATCATTCACTCTCCCATTAGACTTTTAATGAGCTTGACATTCTTAGCAAACTTAAACATATTTGATGGAGTCATGATAATAACCAGACCAGTAACAGTAAGTTGCTAGGTATCTGAGAGTTCTATCTTTTCCTAAGTAACTGGCTTGAGGGATATAATAAACTTTAAAAAAGACCTTATGTCGATCTAATTTAGACAACACTAGTTTCCAAGAATCCAAATATGGAAATAAGAGATCAACTACGAAAGTGTCTATACGGACCCGTATCGTGAAACGCCCGTGTATGAAATTTGTAAAATTTATCCACAAAATGAAAATTTCTGTAGGTTGTCCGTTATCTATCATCTTTCCGTCGCTTTCCGTGAAAATCTGTAACATTCCGTCCACGGATATTCTATGGTGAACACAGCATTCAGTGAATAATGAAAGATATCCGTAGACTTTCGTAGATGTCTGTGGCTTTCCGTTGAGATTCAAAAACATACGTGGAGTTCCGTAATTGTCCGTAGCTTTCCGTGAAGAATAAAAAGTGTCCGTTAATTCCGCAGATGCCCGTAGCTCTCCATAAAAATTCAAAAACGTCCGTGGGGTTCCGTGATACTCCGTAGCTTTCCGTAGAAATTCAAAAACGTCCGCGAGGTTCGTGATGCTCGATAGCTTTTCGTGGCTAATGAAATGTGTCCGTAAACTTCCGTAGATGCGCGTAACTTTCCATAGCAATTTAAAAGCATCCGTAGGCTTCCATAATAGTCCGTAGCTTTCCGTGGTTAATAAAATGTGTCCGTAGACATCCGTAGATATCCGTAATTTTCCGTGAAATATAAAAAATGTCCGTGAGGTTCCGTGATAACCCGTAGCTTTCCGCAGTTAATAAAATATGTCCGTAGACTTCCGCAGATGTCCATAGAAATTCAAAAACATCTATAGGGTTCCGTAATTGTCCGTAGCATTCCGTGAAGAATGAAAGTTGTTCGTAGAATTCCGTTAGTGTCCGTAGCTTTTCGTAGCGATTCAAAAGCGTCCGTGGGGTTCCGTAATTGTCCGTAGTTTTCCGTAAGGAATGAAAGGTAGCCGTATATTTCCGAAGATGTCCATAACTTTCCGTAGAAATTCAAGAAGGTCCGTGGGGTTCCGTAATTGTCCGTAGTTTTCCGTAAAGAATGAAAGGTGGCCGTATATTTCCGAAGATGTCCGTAACTTTCCGTAGAAATTCAAGAAGGTCCGTGGGGTTCTGTAATTGTCCGTGGCTTTCCAAAGATAATAAAAATTGTTCGTAGACCTTTTTAGATGTCCAAAGTTTTTTGTAGGAATTTGAAGACGTCCATGAGATACCGTGATACTCCGTAGCTTTCCGCAGTTAATAAAATATGCCCGTAGATTCCCGTAGCTGTCCGAAGCAATTTAAAAACGGCAGTAGGGTTTCGTAATTGTCGGCAGCTACCTGTGAAGAATGAAAAGTGTTCCTAGAATTCTGTTAATCTCCGTAGCTTCATGTAACTATTCAAAAGCGACCGTAGATTTTCATAATTATCCGTAGCTTTCTGTAGTTAACAAAATGTGTGCGTAGGCTTCCGTAGATGTCCGTAGCTTTCCGTAAAAATTAAAAAATGTTCTTGAGGTTTCGTGATACTTAGTAGCTTTCTGTGATTAACCCATTAAGGACTGAGAATAAATTGTCAATTGTGTAGCTTAAGATAGTATTGCAAACAGGGCGTAGGATTGAAAATAGCAAAAAACTGCTATTGGTACTTTCAATTTTTCCAAAATTCGTAGAAATTCAAAACGTTTGTGGGGTTCCGAAATAGTCCTTAGCTTTCCGTGGATAATAAATGGTGTCCGTAGACCTCCGTAGATGTACGTAGCTTTCCATAGAATTTAAAAAACGTCCGTGGGGTATCAATATTGTCCGTAGCTTTCCATAAAGAATAAAAAGTGTCCATAGAATTTAGTTAATGTCCGTAGTTTTCCGTAAAAATTCAAAAACGTCGGTAACGTTTCGTGATACTAAGTAGCTTTTTGTGGCTAATAAAATGTGTCCGTAGACTTCCGTAGATGTCCGTAGAAATTCAAAAACATTTGTGGAGTTCCTAAATTGTCCGTAGCCATCTGTGAAGAATGGAAGGTGTCCGTAGAATTCCGTAGA
Organism: Chalcis sispes; assembly: GCA_949987625.1. Taxonomy (NCBI): domain Eukaryota; kingdom Metazoa; phylum Arthropoda; class Insecta; order Hymenoptera; family Chalcididae; genus Chalcis; species Chalcis sispes. Next base: position 29,045,922 of record OX465095.1, on the reverse strand, counting down.
TGTCCGTAGCTCTTCGTAGAAATTTAAAAACGTCCGTAGGGTTCCGTGATATTCCGCAGCTTTCCGTAGAAATTCAAAAACGTCCTTGAGGTTCCGTGATACTAAGTAGCTTTTTGTGGCTAATAAAATGTGTCTGTAGACTCCCGTAGGTGTCCATAGCTTTTTTTCCTTAGAAATTTAAAAACGTCCGTGGTGTTTCGTAATTGCCCGTTGTTTTTCGTGAAGAATGAAAGGTGTCCGTAGACTTCCGTAGATGTGTATTACCTTTTATTAACCATGGAAATCTACGGAACACTACAGAACCCTATGGATGTTTCTAAATTTTTACGGAAAGCCACGTACATCAACAGCATTTTACAAGCTTCTTTTATTCTCCACGGACAGCTACGGACAAATGCGGAACTCCACGGATGTTTTTGAAGTTTTACGGAAAGTTATAGACATCTACGGAAGTCGACGGACAACTCTTATTTTTCTACTTTTTTTATTATTGCTCATTAAAGCACTAAGTTATGAAACTGTATGCTACTGTAATAGTGTTAATGTAATATATATATTTTGCCATTTACTTAATTTATTATAATATGTTATAATTATAATAACTTATCATGGTTTTCTATGATAATTGTTGTTCATCTATCTAAGAGTTATTATAAATACTTATCATAACTTAGTATAATAAGAAAACCATATTATATTAATCTAGTATATAACATTATTTTTATAAGATAGTATTTTCAAGATATTTTTCAAGATAAGTTTACAAATGGCAAATTATTATTTTATTATTTTATTATTATAAATTATTGTTAATTACTATTTTGATTAGCGGAATCATTATCAAATTGCGTTACGTAACCATTTACTATCTACTGTTTGCGTAGCATGAATGAGCGTGTGTGTCCAGTGTGCAATCATACGATTGAGAGTGATTTGAAATCAATACGCAAGTGCAAATTGTACGGCAACGTATTCTATGCGGCTTGTCTAGAAGGTTCGTGGTCCTGAAACTTTATTCTGTATCAATGTGCAGTCCGCTGTCAATCGCGCTCACCATTAATTTCTGTTGTATCTATCGCTTCCCAAAATAGTGCACAATCTCTGAGCGATTTAGTGACTTTGGTTTTTACGTCTTACGCATCTACTGCAAACAGTAAACTTAGTAGCAAGCGCTTGATTAGCACACGTTCGCTGCCATCACCTACAATCTCTAGACCGTCGAAAGCTGCTTGTTTAACACTCGAGTCACCAAATAAATCAGTCAGGATGGACAATGGTATGCCAGGATGGTTTGCGCAATGGAATGCAACTCAATTCCAGCCGTTTAAAGAGTCTGTGAACTCACAGCTTGCATCCATCTACACGAGACTTGACGCGATTGAATCAATCAATACTGAGCTACGTGAACAGCTTTCTGCCACTCAAGCCTCTGTTACACAAATCGATTGTTACATTTTGCTCACGAGCTCTTGCGAAATTCGTATTTCAGGCATTCCTAATGCTCTTGCAAACGACCATTCGCAAGCAATTGAGCGCGTATTCGAAGCCTCTAGTAACGCTAATCATTTGAACTTTGTCTCGATGATACGTGTATGGCCATTTAACACCTCATCATCGAATACCAATGCACAGAAGAACCATGATAGCTTCTCGCTTGTAATCAAGGTTGTCTCGGGAACAGTGCGTAATAGTATTATTGCCAAAGCACATCTCTTGCGGGGCAAGAAGGCCCAAATCATCTTTAACACCGGTGGGGACCAGCAGGTGCTTATGACGCCAATCTGGCCCGATGCCCTTCCACCAATCTTTATCGAAAACACTCCCGTAAAATGTTCTAGCCAAGTGTCTGACCTAGGCATTTGTCTCACCTCTACACTAAACTGGAATCCACAAGTTAGGCAAATTGCATGTCAGGTTTGGCGTACTCTTTACACCTTGAGATTTTACAGACATGCACTCTCTCGAAATCTGAGGCGACGACTGGTTGAGGCACTATTCTTTCCCCATTTTGACTATGCATGTGTGGTTTTTAGCAGCCTAACTCAGAAACAAAATGCAAAGTTTCAGCGTCTTCTGAATGCTTGCGTTCGCTTCGTATTCGATTATATCCCGTGGATGGCACCAGTGACACCGTATTGTATTTCGCTCGATTGGTCATCAGCTGAAAACAGACGCCAATTTTTCATCGCCTTGCTAGCATTCAGCATCATTTCTACGGGTCAACCTAACCGGGTTACTTACCTACCTAGGCTCTTTACATTGAGTTCGAGTATCTCAACCCGGCGGGTCTCAGCTCGTAGAATCCCACCGCCTTTGTTATTTGCTGCGCCGCGTACGGAAACTTTGGCAAACTCTTTTCATATCACAGCATCAAAACTCATTAACCAGTTTGCGGCGAGACTACCTGCGTTTGATTCCAATTTTTCTCACGCCTTCAAATCGATACTACGTGAGCTCTTAATGTCTGAAGAGGTCGCACAGTGGTGTTTCCGAACTTCACGTGATAGAATCATGGTATGAAACCCGGTTCCTCACGACATCACACTCAATAGATTACTGAATCTTGCATTATGACTACTTGGCGGGTTGAAATTTGGTTTCAAACTTTTACCTGTGGTATATCTAATCTAATCTAATCTAATCTAGTCTTACTTTTAGCAAACTATGTTATAAATTATAAATTATTAATTATCAGTTACGCATTGTTGTTATTGTTATTATCACCGCACTCATCGACATGCGTATTTTCTTTTCTTAGTACGAATGCTTTGGCATAACCGGCTATATCATACTATTACTATATTATATTATATTATAATATGTTCGCAGCGTGTTCTTTAGTTTACAAAAGCGAATAGTATTCTAATGCATCGTTTTCTATAATATTGTAAAATATTTTTAATTTTATATCTGTATTATTTCTTTTTCGAGGCTGCATGGGATTATATCCCGTAGCCTCAATAAATATTATTCTATTCTATTCTATTCTATTCTATTCTATTCTATTCTTTACGGCAAGCTACCGAGTATCACGAAACTCGACGGACGTTTTTGAATTTCTACGGAAAGCTACAGACATCTACGGAGGTCTACGGACACCTTTTATTATCCACGGAAAGCTACGGACAATTACGGGACCCCACAGACGCTTTTGGATTTCTACGGAAAGCTACGGATATCTACAGAATTGCATTAAAAATCGAAAAATCATCCGCAATTCTTCAATTGGAATGTTTAGAGGAAGCAAATAAAAAAGGTCTCTCATCGCGTGGTCATGAACTGGAACTGCGTCATTGTTTTTTATTTTTGATTTTTTTCGATATTCTGAAAAAACTACAAAAGCTAAACAAAATTGGTTGACAGACAAATTGTTCGTGAATCAAATACTTACAGAAGTAGATATGTTAAATAGCAATCGCTCCATAAACAAAAAAGTTATTGCAATCGAAAATCGAAAATGAGCATTTTTTACAATTGTTAATAACTTTTGAAATATTTATCAAAATAGTACAAAATTCTACCAGGTTGTGAGTTTTAATGTTCTTAAAATGTGTGCAAAACGTGAACATAATCGGTCTGATAGTTTTTGTAAAATTGAATTTATTTATCCCGTTTTCGCAAAAAACGACCATTTTGAATCGGACGTACAGCTGGCTGGGCGATGACTAAAACGCCAATCTTCATCTCATTTTCTTCATAAAGGTTGAAAATATCATGTACTTAAAAAAAATGCAAGTTTTTTTTTAATTTATTTATGGATAATCAATGAAGAAAAAGTGGTACTTTTTTCCTTATAAACAATTTGAATATCTTTTTTGTTTCTTATTTGATTGATTAATAAAATATACCGTTCGAAAGCTTATTCAGGAGCGCATTTACTCGAAAATAGAAAAACATCGTACGATCAATAGAACCAAAGATAGCAAATTTTTTAAAAAAAATTGCAGAGCCATTGTTTATGAACATTAAGCGTTAAAATTTTAACAGTTCGTTCATAAAGCTTTGAACTGCATCATATAATATAGTCGACTCAATTAATGCAAAATTAACAGTATGAGAGCTGGTCAAAGTGAGGGTGTGCGATAAAAGATCGCCGAGGAGTCGTGGTGGGGGGAATCTCGCTCTCATGCACCGAAACCGAAAACGGTACTTCAAATTGGAGCGCGCTTGAAAAATTTTAAATATCTCGGCTTCTAGACATCATAGAGCCTTCCTTTTTTATCAATTTGGGGTAGCTCATTGAAAAAATAATACGTAACATACTTTCACCCTTATAAAATCATCATCAACCCCTGAAAAATTAAATTTTTGTTAATTTTATTTTTTTTTTTTTATGATATTATATTTTATCAACTTATAAAATTTATTTTACTCTACACTGTGAAAGATAAAAATTTTTAAATAGTTCTATTTATTATCTATAACGATTTAGCAAATTTTGTACTTTAATAATTTAAAAAAAATACTATATATCGTTGTCAAAAATATTACATTGTGTTTGACGGATACTCGCAAGGGTTAGTGACGAAGTGGACTAAATCTGTTGAAAGAATGCGTCGCTAAAATAAAAACTTGGCTACAAAGTTTCTTTCAATTTAAATACTCTAATAACACAGCCTCAAGATCAATTTTTAAGCATAGAAAAAAATAAAATTCAATTAATACAATTACTTTGTCACGAATTCAGCGAACACGGTTGCATCACGAAGATTGCCGAGGGTGATGCTGGCTGTTTAATTATTGAAACCGCACTCAGCATTAAAAATGATAATAAAAACACATGGATAGTTGGCGAGGACATAGATCTATTAGTTATTCTACATGGACGAGCGATTCCACAAGATCGCATTTATTTATTAAAACCTGGAAAAAAACCGACCATGTAATTTATAGTTGTCGCAGTTTTAAACAAGAAGTGCTACAGATTTTCGTTGGATTTTTTTTGCGATGACTGGTTGCGATGACTTGTTTTTACAATCAAGTAAAGCAGAAGCTTATGAAAGTTCTTGCAGATAATTCAAGACTTCAAGACCTTGCAAGAAGTTTTCACTTAGAAAATGCAAATCGATCAATAATTGCAAAAATGGAATGGAAATAATTTCGTTAATGTATGCCGGTAAAGATTCTTATATTGATTTAAATAAACTTAGATATATAAATTTCTCAAAAACAGTATTTAAAAAGCACGCAAAATTAGAAACTTTGCCTCCGACCGAAAGATGCGCAGAATAACATGCTTTTAGAGTTTATCTGCAACTGCAACAATGGTTAGGTCGGAATAAAGAACTAACTGAGTGGAGTTGGACTGTTTCTTCGGGAAAGTTGCTTCCGATTTATCCAGAATCTGCATAAATTCTGACCGAATTATTGCAGCAGATTCAATTCAATTGCAAAAAGGGATGCAAAACGAAAGCTTGCAGTTGCAGAAATAAAGGATTGCGATGCTCTTTGTGATGCAATAAATGCAACATCAATACATGTACGAGTATGAACACAATAAAAGAAATTATAGACGAAGAAGACGTAGATATCGACAGCCTCGACGTGCCAGAATTAGACAACCTTCCGGAAGATAATCTAGAAGATGTACAAGAAAATCCTATAGATTTTCTTGAAATAGAATATGATGACAATGACGATAAAGACGACGAATCAGATGTTGATATTTACGAAACAGAAAATGTTAGTGAAGGCAGTCCAATTCAACCTTTGAAAAAACAAAAATATTGTTAGTTTACTTGTTTACTAAATTTAATTTGCTTACATTCTTTAAAAAGTAACCGATTAGCACAAAGAATGTATGATTTATTATTATTAATTGTAATATAAATATTATTTTTATTATTAATGTAAATGAACCAAAAAATGAATAAATAATAATTTTATAATATAATCCTTTGTATTGTATAATGTAATTTTCATATCCTTTCATATAATGAAAAATATTCCTAGATGTTTCTCCTTGTAAAATATGATTTTAGAAATGAAACTATCATTGTTTTAAAATTATAAAAGTACAAAATTTGCTTAACGGGTTACCCCCACTTGCGACTTTAAAAAATCGATTTTTTGTTAATTGCATTTTTTTGAAGTATAAGTATCTGAGAATATGACCTGAAAATTTCAAGTCGATCCGAACAAAATTGACTGAGATATGAGCGTTGAAAGAGAAGAATCCGTTGTGTAAACAACCGGCAATTAAAACTTTAAACGCGTTTTTCTCGAAATGGCATTTCTAAAGTCGGTGATCAAGATTACTCAAACACTAATAAATCGATCTTCTTGAAATTTTGCAGGCTTATTTAATACATAAAAATGTAGTCTTTAATCGTTCAATTTTTTGTTTAAAAAAAAAATGGCCGTTTTATAGCCAAGAAACGGCTGTTTTTTTTTGTTTAAATCAAACCATTATCTTTGACTGTCCGCCATTTTGTGAAAAATGAATATTTTTTTAAATCCTTTGATTAAAGACTAGTTTATACTTATATTTAACTAAATCTATCCACATTTTTTGTTTCAAATGATCCACTTTGCCGCAATGTTGGTCACCGCAAACCGTATAAATAAAAACACTATTTTATTGGCGGCCATTTGCCACTTAACAATGTAATATTTTGCAATAAAAAAATTACTGAAAGTTCTTCAAGATGTATTCTTTAAGATAATATAATAATCGTTTAAAAAAGTTTTGTAGTTTTCTTTAAAAAAATTCATGAAAAAGGCCTTTTTTGTTGAGCTACAACTGGGGGTAACCCCTTAATGGTTATAGATAATAAATAGAACTATTTAAAAATTTTTATCTTTCACAGTGTAGAGTAAAATAAATTTTATAAGTTGATAAAATATAATATCATAAAAAAAAAAAAATAAAATTAACAAAAATTTAATTTTTCAGGGGTTGATGATGATTTTATAAGGGTGAAAGTATGTTACGTATTATTTTTTCAATGAGCTACCCCAAATTGATAAAAAAGGAAGGCTCTATGATGTCTAGAAGCCGAGATATTTAAAATTTTTCAAGCGCGCTCCAATTTGAAGTACCGTTTTCGGTTTCGGTGCATGAGAGCGAGATTCCCCCCACCACGACTCCTCGGCGATCTTTTATCGCACACCCTCACTTTGACCAGCTCTCATACTGTTAATTTTGCATTAATTGAGTCGACTATATTATATGATGCAGTTCAAAGCTTTATGAACGAACTGTTAAAATTTTAACGCTTAATGTTCATAAACAATGGCTCTGCAATTTTTTTTAAAAAATTTGCTATCTTTGGTTCTATTGATCGTACGATGTTTTTCTATTTTCGAGTAAATGCGCTCCTGAATAAGCTTTCGAACGGTATATTTTATTAATCAATCAAATAAGAAACAAAAAAGATATTCAAATTGTTTATAAGGAAAAAAGTACCACTTTTTCTTCATTGATTATCCATAAATAAATTAAAAAAAAACTTGCATTTTTTTTAAGTACATGATATTTTCAACCTTTATGAAGAAAATGAGATGAAGATTGGCGTTTTAGTCATCGCCCAGCCAGCTGTACGTCCGATTCAAAATGGTCGTTTTTTGCGAAAACGGGATAAATAAATTCAATTTTACAAAAACTATCAGACCGATTATGTTCACGTTTTGCACACATTTTAAGAACATTAAAACTCACAACCTGGTAGAATTTTGTACTATTTTGATAAATATTTCAAAAGTTATTAACAATTGTAAAAAATGCTCATTTTCGATTTTCGATTGCAATAACTTTTTTGTTTATGGAGCGATTGCTATTTAACATATCTACTTCTGTAAGTATTTGATTCACGAACAATTTGTCTGTCAACCAATTTTGTTTAGCTTTTGTAGTTTTTTCAGAATATCGAAAAAAATCAAAAATAAAAAACAATGACGCAGTTCCAGTTCATGACCACGCGATGAGAGACCTTTTTTATTTGCTTCCTCTAAACATTCCAATTGAAGAATCGCGGATGATTTTTCGATTTTCAAATGCTTGTTTTCCTGGACTAATATACATTTTTATTATAAAATTAAAAGAAGTTAGAAAGCTCAAGCTTTGTTGAAAGGAAATTCACCCGACCCATTTACTGCGAGTCCTTTAAATTTAACATTACGAAACAGAGAAGTCGGTATTAAACCGTCATCGAAAAAAGCTTTACCAAGGATATTTATATTAATTTTTTTACAATAATGCAATAGTTCAATAAATAGAAAAATATTAATTTCTTAGAGATACATTCTGTCAAAAAAGTACCGGGAATCGTCGATTTAAATCTGGCGGGGTAATTTAGACAGGTAAAATTTTTTTTTCTAAGTTGGTACAACTGTCCTTAATGACTATGCCAAGTTTAAGCAAAATCTGTCAACAAGTGTGTTTACAGTAGCTGGTTAAGTCAGTCGATGTCAATAGTGCGTGCCGATTTTTTACAATGGGTGATTAAGTTGAACAAAGAATTTGTCTAAAATTTTGTGTTGCAAATGGAATTTCGTGTGCTGATGCATTGAAAATGTTGCAAAAGGCTTTTGGTGATAAAGCACAATCGAAAACCCGTGCGTATGAGTGGTACAAAGCCTTCAAGGAGGGTCGTGAAGTCGTCGAAGACTTGCCTCATTCCGGACGCCCATCGACGGCTTCGACCGCAGATAACGTCGATAAAATTAAGAAAATGGTGCTTGAAAACCGTCATACCAGCTTGAGAGACATAGCACATGAACTTGAGATATCCCACGAGTCCACACGTACGGTTTTAATTGATATTTTGAGCATGAAAAAGGTGGCCGCAAGACTCGTTCCAAAAGAGCTTAATTTTCTTCAAAAACGCTATCGCGAACAGGTCGCTTCGGACATGCTGGATTGCGCCAATTCCGATCCCGCATTCATGAAATGCATCATAACTGGTGACGAAACGTGGGTGTACGAGTACGATATGCAAACAAACCAGCAAGCATCGGAATGGGTGGGAAAAAACGAGCCGAAACCGAGAAAATCACGCCAAAGCCGCTCAAAAGTGAAGGTGATGCTCATTGTTTTCTTCGATATCCGTGGCGTGGTGCACTACGAATTCATTCCAGAGGGTCAGACGGTAAACAAAGAGTATTACCTAGACGTTATGAAACGTTTGCGTGAGCGTATCCGTAAGAAGCGGCCAAATTTGTGGGCGAACAATTCGTGGATTTTGCACGACAATAACGCGCCGTCTCACCGAGCTACGATTGTGACCGACTTTCTCGCCAAAAACTCAACGAACACGCTTGAACAACCACCGTATTCGCCAAATTTGGCTCCCTGTGACTTCTTCCCTTCCCCAAAACTTAAATTGCCGCTCCGTGGCACTGTTTTCAGTCGATTGAAGCCATAAAACAAAATTCGGCGCGCGAGCTGAAGGCCATCCCGGAAAGTGCCTATAAAAAATGTGTCGATGATTGGAAGTGCCGTTGGCATAGATGTATCGGAGCAAATGGAGCCTATTTTGAAGGCGACCCAATAAATTTTGATTATTAAACGTAAAAATGTTGTTTTAATTTAAAATTCCTGGTACTTTTTTGATAGACAGTATACTATTATAAATTTTAAAATAATTACAAAAATAAATGGTTATAAAATAATGTTTATATTTTCTTCAGAGGAAAAAAAGAAAGATACGCAAAGGATATAATTAAATGCAATATTAAAAAAAACAGTGTTACAATATTTAATTATATAAATAATTTATTTGTGTCTTCAAGAACGCTTTGATACATGAATATTAAATGTTATATATTTTTTAGACTTTTGGTAATTAAATCACAAGTGAATTTTTATAAGGAATATTTATGCTCTGTTACATTATATAAAATGCTCTGTTACATAAAACGATTCTTTCAACAGTAAAATAGTTATTGAAAATTATTTTTGACCCTGAAACATGTCGGGAGATTGCTCAGCAATGTAAATTAATAGTTTAAGGGGTTACCCCTAGTTGTAGCTCAACAAAAAAGGCATTTTTTATGAATTTTTTTAAAGAAAACTACAAAACTTTTTTAAACGATTATTATATCATCTCAAAGAATACATCTTGAAGAACTTTCAGTAATTTTTTTATTGCAAAATATTACATTGTTAAGTGGCAAATGGCCGCCAATGAAATAGTGTTTTTATTTATACGGTTTGCGGTGACCAACATTGCGGCAAAGTAGATCATTTGAAACAAAAAATGTGGATAAATTTAGTTAAATATAAGTATAAACTAGTCTTTAATCGAAGGATTTAAAAAAATATTCATTTTTCACAAAATGGCGGACAGTCAAAGTTAATAGTTTGATTTTAACGAAAAAAAACGGCCGTTTCTTGGCTATAAAACAGTTATTTTTTTTTAAACAAAAAATCAAACGATTAAAGACTACATTTTTATGTATTTAATAAGCCTGCAAAATTTCAAGAAGATCGGTTTATTAGTGTTTGAGTAATCTTGGTCACCGACTTCAGAAATGCCATTTCCAGAAAAACGCGTTTGAAGTTTTAATTGCCGGTTGTTTACACAACGGATTCTTCTTTTTTAACGCTCATATCTCAGTCAATTTTGTTCAGATCAACTTGAAATTTCCAGGTCATATTCTCAGATACTTATACTTCAAAAAAATGCAATTAACAAAAAATCGATTTTTTCAAAGTCGCAAGTAGGGGTAACCCGTTAAATTAGCAAACCTGAAAGAAAAAAACAAAATAATATTTGTAATCAAAGTATTATTAGATTAAAATTTTTTTACTTCTCGACATTAGAATTTCATTAGTTTGAATAACTAAATATTGAAAAAAAAAAAAAAATTGTGACCACATTCGCGTACATAATACTACATATGTAATAAAATCTCAAGAGCGAAATTATGTATTTAAATATATTGAATTTTTAATTATTTCTTAATTTTAAAAAATACTTTACACTATAGAAGAAATTTTAAATGTAAAATTAATACAAGTGTCTATGGATTGCCATGCAACTTATGATTCAAATTTAAATCTTACTTCTACAAGCGTTGCATAGCGCAATGGTTATGGCGTCTGCTTTATAATGCGAAGGACCCGGGTTCGATCCTACCGTAGGTCGAACATTTTTCTTCGTTTTTTTCCGTAAAATAATGTGTAAAATAACATGTGCGACAATGCGAATAAACGATTAAATATAATGCGTATGTTAAAAATATGTGTTATCACAATAAAAAATAAAATTTTAACATATATAAAATACTGAATTAAAGTTTTTATAAAGGTTTTAAAAAAGTATTTTAAAAGGTTTCATCAACTACTTTCAAAAATTTTTTTTTTAATATTTCTATAACTTTTACAGAAATGTTTTTAAAACTTGTATCGAAAGTTTTATAAAAGGAGTTAGAAAACGTTGCTAAAGAGTTTAAAAACGGACATAAACTCATTTTAAAAACATTTTTTGAAAGCTTTTAAAAAGGTTTTTGACCTTTCATGAAACGTTTTAAACACATTTTAAAAACCTTTCGATCTGTGTGGGTTTCTACACTTATTTCTACGTAAATTTCTACACTGATTTCCACATAGATATCGACACTGATTTCCACGTAGATTTCCACACTGATTTAACGTTGAAACCCACGTTGTAATCTACGCAGAAATCCACGTAAAAATCTACGCGGAAATGCACGTAAAAATCTACGCGGAAATGCACGTAAAAATCTACGCGGAAATCTACGTGGAAATCCACATACAGTGAGTTATTGGACTGATTTCAGTGTAGATTTCCATGTAAAATTCCACGTGGATTTCAGTGTGGATTTTCACGTTGATTTCTGTAACTGGGTAATAATCAACTAATAAAATATCTACATAAAAACTCTATTGACTTTAGCTACTTTGAAATTAATTGTAATTATTTTTTATTGAAATTTTAATTAATAAAATGGAGTTTTATACGCAAGTACATTACACATTGCAGCCGAAAAAATAATTTAATCAATAATTATTTAAAAATAGTAATAAAATATTATTTATGTGATACGCTTATATTGTATGTCAGTGTATTTTTTATATAAATTTCAAATTTAAGTTTATTTTTCAAGTATTTAATTAAAAAATTAATATTTTATTTTTTACTGTTTAGAGAATTCTTTTATCATTAAAATTTTTCAGTAACGTTTCATTTTTTCTTTATTTTCATGTCAAATAAAAGTTTTGTTTTATTACAATTTTGTTGTCGGGAGTTTCTTTTCATATCGAATAAAAGTTTTTATGACATTGGTTTTGATTTCGTAAAAAAAAATCCCAATTTTCGTGGCCTATTAAAATGCTCTTCTGAGTCTGCGCACATTTGCTGCGTTTACACGAAATGTGCGTGTAAACTTTCCTTCTCTTATTATCATGCGCGCAAACGTTCCCTCTCTTTCTGTTATACGCGGAAACGCTTTCTCTCTTTCTATCATAAGTAGTGTAAACGTTCCTTCTTTTTCTATTATGCGCGTAAACGTTCTCTCTCTTTCTATCATGCAAGTAAATGTTCCCACTCTTTCTAATGTGCAACTCAGTTCGTTGCTAGACCGTAAGGCGGCAGCAGCTTCTGGCGCGCAAAAGTTTTCTCGCATTTTCAACTTGCGTTTTAGAATCGCTCTAGGCTGTGTGAAGATATGATGTAGATGTGTTCCGCAATTGCTTGATCTACCTTGTGTTGCGCTCCATCTTGTGTTGCGTACCTTGCCTAAACTATATGAATGATTTTTTTTACAATAAATTATTAATAATTTGATATTGCTTACTCGCTATTTTTAGCTGAGCTGCTTAAGGGGGGAAATCACAGTAGCACACAAAAAAATTGGCATATTTTCGGGAATTAATTTTGGCTGAATAAAAGTATCAATCGAAAATCTGTAAAGTAGGTTTTATAGCAATACTAAAAAAGTACAAAATGTAATTTTTTTAATAAAAAATATTTAAAAATGGCGGCTGCGCAGCATATGTCCCAAGGCGCCTATTTTTGAAAGCGTGTCAATGGCCGAAGACGTAGACTCCTTAATTTTTGACCTGGAAGGAAAAACCAAAATTTTTTAGTTTTTATATAACAACAGCTAGCGAGCTACGTAAGATTTTTTTGATGTATTGATTTTTCACAAAATGGTGCATGTTTGAAAATAAAGTTAAATTTTTAACAAAAAAAAACGCCATCAAATCTTCGATTAAAAAAACTAAGCCATCTAAAATAAAAAATCCTACGTAGCTCCGTGGAGAAAGATATTTTGAAGCTATTGTCAAAATTTAAAGTTGATCGGTAAAGATTTGCTTGAGTTATGTCTTCGGCGAGCTTAAAAAAAGTGGTTTCGAGAAAAACGCGTTTAAAGTTTTAAGTACTGAGATACCATACCAGAGTGGCGTTACCGCAGAATAAAAAATTTGGGCACTCCGAGACTTTTGCCGTGTTCCATCATTTGGTATATTATTTTTAAGACCTTAAAGCACCTTTTAGGCGAAAAAAATTTTGTTCGAAAAATTGAAAATTTTACTGTGATTTCCCCCCTTAAATAACGTTTTTAAGTCAATTGATATTCTCTTGTGTTGTAAACGGAGCTTAATATTTGTACGGTCAACTGTGAATCAACTGTCGACTTATTTGAGTTTTTAATAACAAATATGAATATTTACTGACATTCCAGCTATGTGCCAATAAAAATCATTGTTTTTATTCATCTGGCAACGTATGCAAATCAAATTAAAAATTATTTTCGTTCATTTATTACGTTGCACTATTGACTGATTCTATAGGAATATTTTTGCACGTTGTTAAAGGGACATAGTCTCCGTGCGATCAGCTCTTAACAATTATTTGATTCTTCAACATTAATAATGAATATTTAATAACAATCGGGCTATGTGCAAAGTGTACTACTTGTTTATGAACGTTTTTAAAAGGTTTGCAAATTAATTTAACAATTATTTTCGTTTATTTAACGTGTTCTGTTATTGTAATATTTGAATGTTATACTTCTCGCGGGTTTTATTGCAAGCTCGCAGGTAGACATACGTCTGTGCGCATGCGCACAATTTAAAATTTTGGTAAAAGGTCTTTTTACGCTCTTTTCTCTATAATAATTAACAATTTATGAGATTTTTTGAGTGTGCAAATTAAAATGATTAATAATTCATGATTTAACGTGATGTGCAAATTAAAAGAGGTCATATTTTTTGAAATATCGTTATTTTAATATATGTATGTGTTGCCCTTGTGCTTTTTGTAAAAAAAAAAAAAATACGATAAGTGTGCGAATTAAATTATTGGCATAACGGAAATGTGCAAATTAAAAGACGTGATTTTGTATGATTTTTTATTGCAAAATGCACAATTTGCAAATGTTTATTGTAGTTTTCAATTTCTTTTCAAAATTAAAAAATAGAATCGATAAAAAATAATTTAATATTGCTTTAAATTGTTCTTTTCATGATTTTGTGCTGATATTGACATAAAAACTTTAATATTGATCCAATAAAAAGCCAAATCAATATTAGTGAAAGGTGAATTTATTCTTTTTTAAATTATACATGCATATAAGTTGTAATTGATAATGTTTGATTTAAAAAAATTAGAAGATGAAGCCAAAATTGCTGCAGTAAAACATGTTGTTAACATGTTACAAAGACCTGGTCAGTTAGAAAAAGTGGAACAGTATAAACGAAGAATTGGAAGAAAAAAATCTTCTGTTGAAACCATGTTAAAAACTGCTATGCAGAGTCAATTAGATGGAGTGAAAGTTGGATTTGATCAATTACAAAGTTCTTTATCGAGTATTGCAATTATTAAAGTAGAATTAGATTCTATAGGAAAATTATTTGATTATGTTCCAGCATTGAATGCTAAATTACAAGTAGTTCAATATGAAAATATGAGACATTCACAATATGTTATTGCCAAAGAAAACTTAAAACATATTTTTACTGTCCCTGAAAGTGTTGAAAGAACAAAACAATGGATCAGTGAAAGTAAACTATTGCATGCTCACCAAAGTCTTATGGATCTTGAAAGTTCTAGAGATGATTTATTGTACGAACTTCATAAAATGCCAAATGAAAAACCTGCTGATAAAATTATGTTAAAAGCTTATTTTGAGGATGTAGAAGATCTTTCTCAAAGACTAGAAAAACAAATTAAATTAATTCTCAGTAGAACACTTAATACTGTTAGAAAAGAACCTACTATAATTGTAACAGTTTTAAGAATAATTGAAAGAGAAGAAAAAGCAGATCATTATGCTTTACAACGATATAAACAAAGTGGATTTATGCCTCCTGGAAGACCAAAAAAGTGGAAAGATATTGCGTTTAATGTTTTGGAAAAGTCTGTAGCTAACAGAATAGAAGGTACTCATGTTGATCAAAGAACTGACAATAAAATGTGGTTAGTAAGGTATCTTGAATTAACAAGACTTCTTTTTCTGGAAGATCTTCGTGTAATAAAAACATTGTGTATACCTTGTTTTCCTTCTACATATAATATTTGTGATAAATTTGTTAAAATGTATCATATTAGTTTATCTCAACATCTTAAGGATATTATTAATGAAGGTTTAGAAGGAAATGAGTATGTATCTTTACTTTCTTGGATAATGAATACTTATACTGGCCCAGAAATGATGGGACATCCAGAATTAAATATAAATTTAAATGAAATTAGTCCTTTATTAAATAGTAAAATCATAAATGAATTACAAGAAAAATATCTTGAAAATATGTTACAAAATTATGAAGACTGGATGAAGAAAACCTTAGAAACTGAAAAAATTGATTGGTGGAGTAAAGTAATCCCTGAAAATAGCTTGCATGAAACTTATTTTCATACTGCAGCGCCAGTTATTATTTTCCAGATGATAAGTCAGAATTTACAAGTTACAAAAACTATTAGTTCAGATTTAACATCAAAAGCTCTTCTTTTATGTATTGAACAGGTTACCAAATATGGATCAAAATATCGTCATGCAATTTTAGAATTTAAAAATAAACACTTTGAAGATAGAAGTCAAGTACCATATTTTACTCAGCATATGATTACAATCGTTAACAACTGTTTACAATTCGTAGAACTGGCTCAGCAAATGAAACAACTTTATTGGGTACTTATTGTAAACAATAATATTACAACCAAATTTGAAGAACTTATTGACAATTATCAAAAATTACGAAATGAAGCTGCAGCAATTTTATTAGAAGAGTCATTTTTAGATTTACAACTTCATTTTCATGATTTACTTACTCCAAAATGGTTGACATCCCCTATACCTGTTGAAACAATTTGTGTTACATTAGAAGATTATTTTCAAGATTACAATCACTTATCTCCTAAAAATTTTAATTATATTATAACAGAAGCTCAAAATTTAATTGCTAAACGTTATATTTCAGCAATGTTGCAGCGCAAAATATCATTAAAAAATTATGATGAATGTCTTACATGTACATCAAAAATAATTATTGAAGCAGATAAACTTAAAAATTTTTTTTCAAAAATAGCACCTAAAATTGATGTTAATTCTCCATTCGAAATAATCAAACGATTAGCTGAAGTATTACGTTGTGAAGATTCTGAAATACTTTCTTTGGATTTGCATTCATTAGTAGAGAAATATCCAGATATAACTGAAGATCAATTAGTAAGATTACTTAGTCTTCGAGGAGACATATCAAGAAGTGAAGCAAAGGAAAAAGTATCATATATATATGAAGCTCAAAAACATAGAAGAATATTACAACCAAACTCTTACAGTATATTCAAACAAATTATAATACAAGATAGTTTTTTAAATTGGAAATAAAATTATGTATTTTTGATTTTTTGTTAAATTTTAAATAAAATTATTTATAATAGTTAAGAAAATTAATGTATCAAAAAAAACTTGAAGTAATTCAATTCTCTTAAGTTCAAAGTAATTTTTATAAAGTTATATTTTAGTATCACCTTTTGACAAATCTTGAACCACAATAAAATAACTTCTTGAAATAAAAACATAAGCTCTATTTATTAAAAATTAAAATTCATTTTGATGCATTTGATTACAATATATTTTTTAAGAAATATTAATTTTATAGAAGTATATATTAGCTATATAAACTGCTTTATTTTATATTAATGTTTAATTAAAAACAGTTTGTGTTCTTTTTTTGTAAAAAGAGTATTGACTTTTCATTCGTCGCACTATGAGCGGAGGGTAAAGAGCCAATTACTGCGGACTTTTAGCCTAATAGATTTTTAACACAACTCATATAGCATCATTTTTCGTCAGCTCATATAGCAGATGTGACTGTATTTTTTTAATATATTAGGATCTTGAATAAGTTCTCGCTGATTTTTTTACAAAATAAAAGCTTCATTTAAAATATAAGGCACAGAAACGTTTCACTCAAAATATTGCCTATCACTAGAGACCATTTTTTCCCATCTTTCTGGCAGCATATGAATTCCGCGTCGGAAAAACGATGTCTTCTGAGGCTATCCAAGAATCGATCCATTCTTTGGTACCTTCGTAAGAATGGAAGCACTGCTCAGCCAGATCATGGGCCATCAAACGGAATAGATGAAAATCGGAAGGGGCTATGTCAGCTGAATACGGCGGGTGGGGTAGAACTTTCCATTGAAGCGTTTCCAGATAGGTTTTTACTAGTTTTGCAACATGAGGCCGAGCGTTGTCATGTAACAAAATCACTTTGTCGTGTCTCTGCTTGCATAGCGGCCGTTTTTCTTTTAAGGCTCGACTCAAACGCATCAATTGAAGTCGATAGCAATCTCCCGTGATAGTTTTATTCGGTTTAAGCAGCTCATAATAAATGACACCCTGCTGATCTCACCAAATGCAGAAAAGAAGCTCCGAACCATGGATATTTGGTTAATGCATGGCCGGACTTACCCCACGATTTTCTATGCTTTGGATATCGTAGTGTATCCACTTTTCATCGCCAGTCACAATACGGTGCAAAAAACCTTTTCTTTTCTACCATTAAAGCAGTAGTTCACACGTGAGAAAACGCCGTTCGACGTCTCTCGGCTTCAATTCATGCGGCACCTAACGTTCTTGCTTCTGGATCATTCCTAACACTTCTAAACGTTTTGAAACTCTTGACTCATCTACTTTTAATACTTTTCCAAGTTCTGCTAGCGTCTGACATCGGTCTTGATCAAGTAATTCCTCTAATTCTTTGTCTTCAAATTTTTTCGGTGCGCCAGAACATTCTTTATCCTCAAGTTTCAAATTATTATTTTTGAAATATCGAAACCTGTTCTGCATGTCGTATCTAACAGAGCATTGTCACCGTAAGTCTCATCAAGAATTCTATGTGCCTCAGCTACAGATTCCTTTTGAATAAAATAGTGCAATAAAATTCCCTGCAAATACACTTTATTTAACACAATAGTAGATATTTTCAGAACCAATAAAAAATTACTTTGTTTACACTAAAGTGAACTATCATACACTGAAGTTTAAGGTTAGATACAGTACTTTCTTGCAGGTGCGACACCATTCGAAATTCCATGCACGAAGTACTGCTACTGCCATCTTTCAAAAAACAGCGAGAACTTATTCAAGGTCCTAATAATATTGCGAGATCCCTAATTATGACAAGCCAAACATCGCGGATACATGAATTTTTATGAGTGTGAGGTTGTGTTATATAATATAAAAAGATATTGAGACAAACGCTCTCCAATACTCTCTGGCTGATTTGAGGATGTCGCTTTATAAGCAATTCGTAAGAACTCTTTCCTGGTCTATTTTTTAGGAATAAATTATTTTTGTTTCTGAATAAATTAGTACGTATTTTCTAAACACTATCACACAGCTTTATTGCTGTCACAGAAAATCCACGTTTGCAACATTTTATAATCCAATCCACAAGCTCCTTTTCTTCCTTTTCTAATAAAACAATTGGTAAACTTCTTTTAAGTTTTTATCCGGCTATTTACTTTGCAATTTAGCACATTGAGTTGATTCTGGAATACCATATTCTCTGGATATCGCTACTAAAAATAACCGATTAAAATCCATTGGAATCAATGAAAATTGAATTGATTTCAATGGAATTCAATAAAGCCGATTCTCATTTATAAAAAAGTTCATTCAGTTTATAATGATTTGAATGGATTTTAATCAAATCTAATTTTTATTTGAGTTGAATTAGCAATTTACCTATTAAATCTTATTGACTTTAATGAACCCTTATAAACTTCAAAACTAATTGATTTTAATGGATGTTTTCTCAATATGAATTAAATAGATTTTAATAAACTTATTCTTTAAAAGATTTTAATAAACGTTTTCTCAATATGAATTCAGTGAATTTTAATAAACTTATTCTTTAATTGATTTTAATAGATAGTTTCTCAATGTGAATTCAATAGATTTTAATAAACTTATTCTTTAACAGATTTTAATAAACGTTTTCTCAATATGAATTCAATGAATTTTAATAAACTTATTCTTCAATTGATTTTAATGGGCATTTTCCAAATGTGAATTCAATACATTTCAATAAACTGAATTTTTCAATGATTTTAATGAACGTTTTCTCAATATAAATTCAATAGATTTCAATAAACTTAATCTTTAATTAATTTTAATAAACATGTTCTTCATATGAATTCAATAAATTGGAATAAATTTAATCTTTAATTAATTTTGAATGAACATTTTTTCAATACAAATTCATCCATATGAAAGTAAAACGTTCTAAATAAACTCCAATAAATTTTATTTATACTGAATGAAATGAAACTATGCTTTGGACACATTTTTTATATAAATTTTTGTTGCTTTATTTAGATTAATTAATAATAAGATTTAGATTAAAATAATTTATATTAATAATAAGATTTAAATTAATTAATAAAATTTAGATTAATAATAAAATGATACTTGACATCAATATGTTTTGTGCGTTGATGTACTTCTGGATTCTTGATTAACTTAATGGCACTTTGATTATCCACCAAAAAAATTGTTTTCTTCGGTGGACATAAATCACTTAACAACCTTTCAATTCAAATCAATTCTCTTACGGTTTCACTAGCAGCGATATATTCTGAATCTGTTGTTGACATTGCAACTACCTTTTGTTTTCTTGAACCCCATACAATTAGAGTGTTTCCTAATTTTATGATGAATCCAGAAGTTGACTTTCTATCAGATTTATCTCCTGCAAAATCTGCATCACTATAAGCAGTCAATACTAAATTTTTGTTGCTTTCAAAAAACAGTCCATAGTTCTTAGTGCCTTTTAAGTACTTAATTATGCATTTTAGTGCATTCCAGTGCACTTTTTGGGGGTTTTCAGCATATCTGCTGACTAGACTTACAGCAAATGCTACGTCTGGCCTCGATACTACAACCAAGAACACCAGATTTCCAACGGCTTCCTTGAAGGGTACATTTAGTTTCTCATTCTTGTTTTTATCATTCAAAGTTAAATCTTGGTGATGATCTGCTGGAATTGCAACACTGTGTGCATCAGTCATTCTAAATCTACTTACGATTTTTTGAATGTACCTTGATTGATTAATAAATAATTCTGAACCATTTCGCTGTTGATAAATTTAAATTCCCAAAAACATTTCCAGTTGATTTGATATAATTTGAAAATTGGCTTCGAGATACTTTATAAACTCCTGAATTAAAACAATCAGTGAATGCTACTAATCCATCATCTACGAGGGTGGTCTGAAAAGTTTCCGACCTAACACAGATACAAGACCTTTTTTCTTAATTTTTTTTTTTATTTCTCAACATAGTCTCCTTGCAATTCTACACACTTCTCCCAGCGATGCTCCCATCTCTTTAACCCATCCAAATAGTACTCAGCGTTTTTTTTTGCAAAATGACTGTTCACGAAGGTGATTACCTCCTCATTTGACGATAATGTCTGTCCTCTGAGTGCAATTTTTAGATGAGGGAACAAAAAGAAGTCGCTTGGAGCTAGGTCTAGTGAGTAAGGTGGATGGTCAAGCAGCTGAAACCGTAATTCGTGGATTTTCGCCATGGCAACCGCTGAGGTGTGAGACGACGCGTTGTCTTAGTGAAACAGGATTTTTTTTCTGCATATGTGGACGTTTTTCCACAAGTTCAGCCTTCAGCTTGTCAAGTAATGATGCGTAGTATGCTCCTGTAATGGTTTTTCCTTTTTGAAGATAATCGATTAAAATAACTCCATGACTATCCCAAAAAACAGTCGCCATCACTTTCCCAGCCGAAAAAACAGTTTTTGCTTTTTTTGGAGCCGGTTCCCCCTTTGCAGTCCACTGTTTTGACTGTATATTTGTTTCGGGCGTATAATGGTGTATCGAAGTTTCATCTACAGTAATTATTCGGCGCCAAAACTCGGATTTATTGCGCCTAAACTGCGCCAATAGAGCGTTGGAAATGTTCATTCGAACACGTTTTTGGTCTAACGTGAGCAAACGCGACACCCAACGTGCGGACAGCTTTCTCATGCCTAAATCTTAATTTAATATGTAGCAAACACGTTCTTTGGACATGTTCATAACCTCTGCTATCTCTCTCACTTTAATTCGGCGGTCGTCTAGCACCATTTGGTGAACTTCGGCGATGTTATCGTCAGTGGTTGCAGTTTTTGGACGTCCCGAACGTTCATTGTCTCCCAAGCTCTCACGGCCACGTTTGAATTCAGCTGCCCAAAATTTCACTGTGGTAAATGATGGTGCAGAGTCCCCATACACAGAGTTCAACTCATTTTTGATTTGCGTAGGCGTATTGCCTTATAAAAACAAAAATTTAATGACAGCTCGATACTCAATTTTGTCCATTTTCACAACAACACTCACATCGACTCACTCAAACGACTGTCAACTATCAACTGCGCATTCAAAATGGCTGAAACTTTGGTGAGCAACTGTCAACAGATGAACAACGAAATTCGCTAGCTTTTATTGGCGAGTGCTGCTATCTTCACGTTGAGGTCGAAAATTTTTCAGACCACCCTCGTATATACAAAGCAACTATCAATTTTTTATTTGAATTATCATTAATGAAAACACACGGATCTGCATCTGTGGGCTTTAAGTTGAACTCCTTTAAACAATCAGCGAATTTCGCATTCCAGTTTCTTGCTGACTGCTTCAAACCATATAATGATCTCTGAAGTTTATAAACTTGCCCATTGTTAATTTTATATCCTGGTGGTTGATCCATGTAAATATTTTCAGAAAGGTTGCCATACAAAAAGGCCGTTTTCACATCAAACTGCATAAGATGCATATTATGTGCTACAGCAACTGTTTAAATTGCTCTTACTAAAGCATACTCAACTACAGGACTAAAAGTTTCTTCATAATTAATCTCTGGTCTTTGCGAACATCCTTGTATAACCAGTCTAGCTTTAAATCTAGCTTTTATATTTTTTGATCCTGGTTTGTATTTAAAAATCCATCTGCTTTTTAATAATTTTAATCCTCCAGGGGGTGATACAAGTTTTAATACATCATTTTCCTTTAAAGAATGCAATTCTTCATTCATTGCTTTTATCCAGAATTCTTTAAACTCACTATGCATAGCCTCTTCATAAGTCTCTGGCTCGTTATACATAAAGTTAGGCTGGCTAGATAGATAATAATCATCATATCTTTTTGGTCGTCTGAGATTCTGTCTGTCTCTAAGCCTACGCCTTTGTTCATGAACTATGGGTTCTTGATTAACAATTTATTCTTAAACAATAGGCTCTCGTTGAAAAATTTGCTCTTTATCTCATAGATTAGGCCCCTCCTCTTGATAAATAATTGAATCTTGCTCTTGATTAAAGTTTCTGTCATGAACTAAATCTTGATCATGTTTTTTAAATATAACCTCTTGAAAATCATACTTCAATTCTTCACTGTGGTTTTGAGACGAGTTGAGCACACTCTGAAGTTTTTCTTGCTCAAAAATTACGTTTCTATGAACTTCAACTTTACCTCTTTTTGATAAACATACTATATAGCCTTTACTCGACTCATCGTAGCCAACAAAAATACCTTTTTCAGTTTTTGGACTCCATTTCTTTTTTTTCGAATCAGGAATATGACAGTACACTTCTGTGCCAAAAATGTTGAAGTCCAATAGAGTCTTCTTATGCCAAAGTTGATACGGAGTTTTCTTAGGTATGCTGCTTGTGCCAGATCTGTTCAAAACATAAACAGCTGTGTTTACTGCCTCTGCCCATAAATTTAGACCTAAACCTTGTGCGTGAATTATACTGCGTGCAGCTTCCACAACAGTGTGATTTTCTCTCTCGATAGCAACATTTTGTTCTGTATAATAGGAAACGCTTGTTTCATGTTTCACACCTTTATCTTATAATAGTTTTCGAACTTCTTTGTTAATAAATTCCAAACCATTGTCTGTGCGAAATCTTTGTAATTTTATTCTAAATTGTGTATTCACCATACTAATAAAAGATTTAATGCATTCTGGTGCATCTGATTTTTGCTTTAGAAAATACACATATTTGTAATGCGAAAAATCGTCCTTGATCAAAAGAAAATAAACAGTGATTCATTATGAGGTTTGATTTTCAATAGGCTTTTTTTTACAGATTACGCGTGACTCCTTTCAAACTGTAATGTAATTTTTATTCAGTATTGTTTGACAAATCATCATGGAAAGACTCACACCATAACAACGTATCCAAATTGTTCAGCTGTATTACGAAAATCAGCGTTCTGTGAGAAATGTTTTACGTGCCTGAATCAGCTCAATGAAAGTCCGCTGTTTTATCGCGAAATTTTTTTCAGTGATGAGGCGCATTTTTGGCTTAATGGGTACGTCAATAAGCAGAATTGCCGTATTTGGGCTGATGAACAACCTGAAGAGCTTCAACAGCTACCACTAAAGCCACAGAAATGCACAGTTTGGTGTGGTTTATGGGCTGGTGGAATCATCGGTCCATATTTCTTTCAAAATGAGTCCGGTCAGAACGTAACCGTCAATGGCGACCGCTATCGCACCATGATAACGGATTTTTTGCTACCTGAAATTGAAGCCCGTGGTATCGGTGAAGTTTGGTTTCAACAAGACGGCGCTACTTCGCATACAGCGAGAGAAACAATGGACTTATTGAGAAATCATTTTGGTGAGAACCTGATTTCACGTTTTGGACTAGTAAATTGGCTGCCTAGATTGTATGATATCACGTTCTGAACCATTAAAAACTTTCACGTCTATTTCACCTTCTCCCACTGCATAAATGATTTGCCCATCTCCTAGACGCATAGAAATTTATGCTGTAAGACTCTTATAGTTAACAAAATAATCTTTCTTTGGAGACATATGCTGTGTTGCCCCTGAGTCTAAATACCAATTGTTAGAAATTTTTTCCAAGACTGAAGTGTTCAGTACAACAGTTTGTCCAACAAAAGCTGACCTTCTGTCTTCTTGATCACTTTTATCATAAGACTTTTGCTTGACTTCATTGTCTTTGTTTTTAACATTTTGTTTACTATATTTTTCTTAATTTAACTTAACTTTACAGTCCTTTTTCCAGTGACCTGTTTTACCATACTTAAAACACTTTCCTGGTTTTACCTGACCCTTTTGTATTTGTGTGTCCTTTGGTTACTGCTGAAAAAGCCTTTTGTGTCTCTTGTGTTTCATACGAATTTACTCGCATCTCTTCAATCATAAGCCTTGTTTTTAACTCAGTTAATGTTCTCTTATCTGCTGCAGTTGACTCCCATGCGGTATTGAAATATGTGTATGCACTTGGCAAAGTCATAAGTATCTTGGTTATGACCATGTCGTCAGACACATTCTCTCCTGCCATTTTAAGCTTGTGCGCCGAATCTTCTATTTTCGCTATATGCATAGGGAGAGTATCAGATACAACCTTATTTAACATAAACCAACGCTGCAGCAAAAAATGCTTTGAAGTCTCATTTTGGCTTTCGAAAATTTCATGCAGCTGATCCCACATCTCCTTAGCTGAAACGCAATTTATGATGTGTAGCATGACTTGCTCACTTACTGTCGTAACTATGTACTTTTGTGCTATGCCGTCACATTTTTTCCACTTTTTATAATCGGTTTGTGCTTGCTGAGTAGCATTTTCTTCCAGTTCAGGTTTTTCAGTACTACCGTCAACTACATCCATCGCTTCGCTTGAAAGAAACATAACTTTAACCTGGAACTTCCATGTTCCCCAGTTATCTGCTCCTCGAAGCTTCTCGATTTGAACAACTTCGTCTTCCATTTGAGTTTTTTTTTTGCACGTGGCTAACCTGAAAAAACGATACTGACTTTTCGCCGTGTAGACTCTCTTAAAAAGCCAAAAATACCACTCAAAAAAACCGTAAAGCTAACGTGGCCTGGGCCCATAACCTGTTGTTTTACTTAGATTAATTAATAAACTCAGGATATGTAAGGATTTGTAAGTAATAGCAACAACGACAGTTATCCCTGCGAGCGTTTTTACTTAGTAACAAAACAACAAAAAAGACAAAAATATTTTACATCTTAAAATACCGTAGACGTAATATACATTGCGTATATAATAAAATATACATGAATAAATTCAAACTATGTCAATCTAATATATACTTTTATTTTATTAATAATTTTTTTTGGTATGATAAACTGTATGGCAATCACCTGCGTGTAATGGTACACAACAGGTTTTTCAGATATATCTCGTTTCGCTGCGCTTTCCTTTTGAAGAGTTATTCTCTACACCTTCTAGTTGGACTTCTTTTTATGCCAGTGACTATTTGTTCTAAAACGTGGTCGCTTAATTTTCCTGAAAGCCTGGAAGGTGAATCTTTGTAAGGTGCCCTTTTAGAAATACGAGAAGAACTGCCAAGTGGTATGCTGCATTCATTTGAATTATACTCGTACTAAAATTGTGATAACCTATATACCAAGAAAATTAAATTTTTGGTTATAAAGCTGACACGACTAAACACGATACGCCAAGTATTTAATTAATACGCCTAGTAATTCAATATTCTATATCGCCTTGGGTGTCATAAATTGAAATAGATAGTGCAAGTGCAATGACGAGTCAGCTCGTCACCGGTCAACAACGTTTGGGCATGAAAAGACGAGTTAACTCATCACCGGTCAGCGAAGTGTTAAGAAGTACATTTTAAATCAATTGAAATTTTTCAATGAATTGCAGTTGAAAATTTTTAGCAGAGTATTGAGAATGACCTTTTTTAATTTCTATCATTTTTTTCTATCGGTTTTTGTTATTACTTTTAGTCTGAGAGCCAGCGATAGTTTTTTGTGACCAAATTACTTTCAGTCTATAATTCATGAAATGCTTGAGGTGATTATATTGTGAAGCCTCATGACTATCGACTACCGCGCTATAATCGGGTTGGATAATGGCAGCCTCCCAGTCATGCAAAAAAAAAAAAACAAAAATTCCGTTGAAAATTGTTTAGATAATAGTTAACATAATACTTAAATGAAAAATAACCGTCAACTAGCCGTTTGTTTATACAAAATCCGTCACCTGGTCTACTTAAATATGCGAGCGGCGCTTACACCCGATTTCAGCGTCAAATCTTTCACAACGTCAACTGATAGGTTTCCCACCTACTTACTTTAAGCTAATTTTTTTTTATTTAAACTATCATACAAACCAAATTTTTTTCGAAAAACCTATAATAAAAAGTGCTTACTCATTATCAAGAATATTTTATACTAATAAATATTTGGAAAGCTAACTAACATTCATCATTTCTCTGCAATGAGAATAATTAAGACTGTCAAAATCTCCAGATGTACCGTCATTTTGAAAATTTCCAATAAACTGAGCATTTTCTTCACTTTTATTAAAATTGCATTTATTATTATTTTGAGAATTTTCGGAAGATTTATTTTTGTTTATTAACTCAGATAACTTATGAACAGGAGATGTAATTATATCAACTTCATTTTTATCTAAATTTGGAAGTTTATTCAACTGTTGAGTTAACGATAATTTATAAGAATTAGAATCAAATTTAAACTCATCATCTATAATATAAAATTTTATAAATTAAAAATATATTTTAATCAAATGCTATATAATTTTTAAATCATATTACCGAAGCTATTCCATGACATTTGAGGTACTGCCTCAAAGTTATTCGAACTGAGTTTTTCTTCAATTAAATTTGTTCACTACATTTTTTATCAGAATTATTATTATCTTTATTATCTCTGTTTTTCCATTTTGAATAATTTGCAAGCTCAAAGTGACAAGATTGTAAAGATGAATTTTTCACTTGAAAATTATGCTCCACGTTACTTTATATTCCATTTGAGTATTTTATATTATTAGTTGGTAAAATTGATCTATTCAATTCATCTGGAGTACCATTGCTATTCCTACCTTGTTCATTTTTTTCCATCATTTCTTCTATTTGTTTGGAAAATTTTAGATCTATAGTTGCCTTTATAGGCATTTTCAATTGAAAGCAACTTTTTTTCTGATTTGGAGTCGTAAATATTTTAGGGCTTTAAGATATTTTATCATTTTGATTTATTTTTTGATTAAGTGAAAAATCTTGAGAATTAAATAAATTACCAGACTTTAAATTTTGACAAGGACTATTATTTAGCAAATGTTGATTTATACTTTCGTTGCTCATATTATTATCAAAATCACTTAGTTTTTGTTCAGTAAAATTTTTACCATTATAACTAAATGGAGGCGTAATTTTTTCTGAAATATAATTTAAATCTTCATAACTATTCGATGATGTGTTGTGAGAATCTTGAAATTCATTTTTGGTTTCTATTATTTGAGTATCACATTGTTTTTCTTGAGAATTAATATTTTCCTATTTTTTATCTATTTGTCGTATTTTTGCTTTTACTCTTTGATATAAACTTCGCAATTGTTGACATATTTCAGCATCAAATTCGGGAAACTTTTTTAATACTGTGATAGGAATTTTGTCAAAAGCTGTAAAAAATATTTCTAATATTTCTACTTGAATATCTTTGAGATCATCTCTTCCTGCCTCTAATTTTTTTTTTGATATCTGAAATACAAATGATTTTTTAATAAATTATATACCAATAATATACTGTAAATGCTATATAATAAATATTATTCGTTTATTCATTTTAACTTACAGTCAAAGTACTAGAAGAAATTAAAGGATCATTTTTAGTAAGATCAATCCATTTTTCTAAATCTTCATTGAAACCCAATGGTTTTACATTTACATTAAAATCTAAGGATTCATTTAATTATATATTTTTAGGACTTACTGCTTCATTTATTTTTAGTGATATATTTTTCAAAAATATTAATTCTTTATTTGAAGAATTAATTTCTTTTTCTGCAGATACCAAATTAGATGAACTATTACTTTCTAGAATATTTTTCATAGGTTTTTTTAATATCTTTCGTTTTTTTGAATATTTTTTTATAGTGTATTACTAATAGCTACTATTATTAATAAAAAGAGATAAAAAATACATTGCGAGAAAATTACTTAATGATGGAAGATGTACTGAATGACTGATACCTTCTGGATTTCCAAAAGAAGCTTCGACAACCAAGAACAGCTAATGTAATAGATGATTATAAATAAGCTGATAAAAAATTACGTAACAACTAATTTTTTCTAATTTTTCGATACTAAATACAAGATTAAAGAATTTATTCAATTCACTAAAAGAGAATATAAAACCGTTGCAACAATTTAATTTGCACCGATGTTCTAATGTTTTTCGTTGAAAAACCAATTCATTTTAGCGCGTTTCCATTATACATGCATGGCGCATGTCTAATGTAGTCACGTGCTTTAGGCGCGTAAATTTAAAAGTAAGAATTATTAAATTTTTCTATTCATTTTTTTCTTTTTGCCAAAAAACATTGAAAAAAAAATATTTAACTTCTATATTAATATTAATATTTATTTTTATTTTAATTTTAATTTTTATATTTATATTTATACTTGAATGTACTAAAATCAATATTAATAATCAATATTATTTACGGTTTTACATTTAAAATTATGATGATCTATCTTAAGTTGATAATTAAATTTTATAAACTTGATAATTTTATAGTAATTTTTGAATTTTTCTGAATAAAGATGAAAATTTTAATGAAAATAATTTTCACTAAATGAAATGAATATTTTTAAATTATGATTAAATATTTGTATTTAAAATAGTATTAAATAAAAATGATCTATACCATCTATATTTTTAATTCAGCATTTATAAAAGTTTTTTTTTATTCTAAGTTCTCAAGGATTAAATTTTTAATACAAAACTAATATAATATGAATATTAAAAATATAGCATTACCGTTGGAATGTTATGGAACATGGAATCAAAAGCATTACTGGTTATGGAATTATTCTGCTTTTGAAGCAATTCATAGGAAGGTAGAATATTGGCATTACTTTTGTGCTGATTGACTAAGTTGTTTGTATTCTTAACTGTAGGTGATTGTATCCTAAGGGAGCTCGAGAAACTATTTGTATCTTCTGCATTCAATACAGAAAGCTCTGTTATAACATTATATGCAGATGAATTTAGTGCTGATGGATATTTCTGTCCAACCACATGGGCTGATGAAGGTGCATTTACATTTAACTGAGGTGGCATTTTATTTCTGAGTTTCGTTATAATTGAATATTTACAACTAAAAAAAAGTAACGATTAAAGTGTTAATTTTTAAAATATATATTAAAATAATCTTTTAATATTTATAAACTTAGCACAAAAAGTTTTAGCTATTTTTATTATTGCAATTAAATTCGATAACATTTAGATCTAGTTTCTTTTTTTCATTTATACAAACTACAAATTTGCAATTTATATTCTTAATGTATATAAAACATAAATCGATACAGATTTATGAAAAGAGAAATTCATCAAGAGTTAAAAAAAGATTTTAAAAAATGATTTATTCTTGATAAAAGTAAAATGCATAAAATTTAAAAAATTTTGAAATCCGAAAATTTTGAAATCTGTTTTTTGCAAAAAACAGTGAAAAACACCCCTTCATTTTATTTTTTTTATCATAATTTTTTTTCGTGCAGTTAAATGAATAATTTTCCTATAGGATATAACTACTGTCATACTGAGTCCAAAACAATTTGATTTTTCTCCTTCAGATGATTTGTTTTCGAGATTCTATCAACAGCGCATATGTACCTGCTTTTTGAGGAATCGTGTGTAGCTGCTGTTTTCATACATAAAAAGTGTTCGAAATGAATAAAAAAAAAATTTCTTTTTTGTACTTAAAGACTGTTTTTATTAAGCCTTTCAAGTTTTAGATCAATAAATATAATTGTATTCTCAAAAAAAATTCTTGAAAATTGCTTTTTTTCCGTACGTCCAAAGTATAATGACCCCTTAAGTAAACAAAAGTTACAAACCTAAAAGGTACGCCTTCGTTTTCACACGAAGAACAAATGAATGGTTGCGCGGCATACTATTTCAAGAATTATAATTTTTGATATTTATTTTATTAAATTTTAAAAGCTTCACGCGTATTTATAAATATCACTACTGAAAATAGTAAAATATGCTACATTATAAAAAAAATTCTTTTAATTTATAATACCATTTCAATACGGTATAAGTAAATTTTATTATTTTAAATTTATTCTATATTAAAGAGTAAAAACTAGAACGCCAAATTATAAATGTTATAGGAAAGCTAATAAAAAATTCTACATAAATTAGAAAAATGATTATTTTTGAAGCCCGTCCTCAGGATATTATCAAATATAGTAATTTTCACTATAGGATTTCTCTTGAAGTAGCGATGGAAAAATTTTATTGTATACGATCTCGAAAGCTGTATTTAATGAAAGTTCAGAATCCGTAGTAAAACAAATTTCACACTCACCCAATACTTATTAAAAGTGACGAAGTCGTAGTGATACTTTATTGGAAAATCACTGCTACACCGTTTAACAATGTGCTTGTACCGTGTGTGTGCAGTGAGTATATCATTTCATTTTTTTAAATATAGAAAACCATTTAAAATACAAATACTTGTATTTTGAATTGTGTTTTGTTTACGGTAATCACTTGTTAAATACTTGAAGAGTAATTGACCGTAAAAAGTAAACAATAAGACGGCGAGCCATCGTGCGCGACGATAGTATAACTGGTGCTATCTCACTCGTACAGGACAGGGACAGAACAAGGGCCCACACTTCGAATTTAATACGCGAAAATAAATACACGATTTAAACGCTGAGTTCAGCACCCAAGGTTGCATTAAATTTAAAAATTAAAAAGATTTAATTTAGCAGCTCTGGTAGCCACAACCGGACCGTTACATCTGGCGTGACAGGACTCAGCGAGGATATATGGATTAAATTCGAGGTAAAATACAAAACTTTATCTTTAACACATTAACAACCAAAACCATCAATTTGTTAACATGTTTTCGTTCGCAAAATTCATGGGTATAACGAAACAATAAATTGATCAAAGGTACCGCTCCTTACGTTTTTAGGTATGATAAATCCGAATCCGCACTCAAAATTCAAATATGTTAACTACAAAATTAAAAATGGCGGATTTTGTACACAAAAATAGTGAATAAAATATGATTTTTTATTTTAATGATGTTTTTCAAATGTAAAACCCACCCACATTTGAAACTTTCTTAAACCATCGGTGCTTAAATTGTTGAACTTTTACAGGGAATTTTTATATATGGGACGTTCCAATGAAGTCTTAATACATTTTGGAGTCAAGTTTTATGTTTTTATTGAAAATTTGTATACTTCTAGCATATATCAAAATAAGATTTCATGCCAAGTATCGGCTCATAATATTAATTTTTGAAAAGGTATGCGCATTTAAAAACAAGGGAGTAAAATTTTTAAACCGTTATATTTCGAATACTAATTATCGGAGTCACATAATATTTTTTTCCAATTACGGCAATAATATTAAACTTTTGAAAAATATGATTTGACGCATAATTTTTTATAAAAAAAAATTACAACAATTTTTTATAAACAAATGAGGTTTATTAAGAGGGGAGGGGTAACGTTAATTCGTGAAAAAAAGGCACACGTTTGTGAATTTTTTTTAACGATACAGTTAAAATCTATTTATTAAAACCAATAGCATATTAAGGTATAACATTCGAAGAATATTATGTAAAATTTTCATAAAGAAATATTAAAAATTACGGCAATGGCAGCAATTATTTGGAAGCGTTATGGAAAAAAATAAAATAGCGGTGCCTCTCACAACTCGGTGCTGGATCATCTGAAATCAAAAAATCAAACTTCTTTTATTAGATAATCACCTTTCCCAGGTAATGCTGGAAGCGTTTTTGAAACTTCAATTTTTCACTTTTTGGGAACACTTTGAAGTGAAAAACGCGATTTTTGCGAATAAGAATTGGCTAATCTATTATTGTAAAATGAAAAATATTAACAAATTTAAAAAAAAACTCTTCAGCGTTACTTCGTAAATTATGTACAGAAATATTGTTCAAAATTTCAAAAGGATTGGTGCAGTAGTTTTGAAGTTATGAAGGGCATCGACTTTGAAAACGTAAGTTGTGGGAAAAACGCTTGAAAGTTTTGAACACTAAAAAATTTGGAATAAAACGTTCATAAGCGAGTTTTATCGGCTTACCTCACGCTGAATCATCGATGCCAGGTCAGTAAAAGATGTTGCTATCATCCATGATGTCTAAAGCATCTTTTTGCTCCTGTCTACGACGGATTCTGCCTTCTTTAGTCTGTTTTTCAGCTTCCGGCTCTGCTCGGCTTATACGCATGGAGTCAGTTGATCGCGACCACTCATGAGCGATATCTTCGTTAGTTTTGCTCCGATTCATCTCAAATTTTCACACAATATTCTTAAAAAGTTCTCCATTTAGAAAATCAAATAAAAAAAAATGCAAAAAAAAGTTTAAAAACGTTACCCTCTCCCCCCCCCCCTTAACCGAAAGGCACATACGATTTCCGACTTGTTAGATCAAAATAAAGTTCAATGTCTCTTGTTTAATTTCGTAAAAAAGACTTTCTGGATAGTTTAAAAGAAAAAAAATTGGAGACTGAAATTTGACGCTCCGCGCCTCTTGCCGCGCTACGCCGCACTTAGCCTTATAATGTGTGTATATAGGGTGTCACAAAAGTCCCGGAACGGCTGTATATTTCCTAAGGTGAGGTATTTCGGGAAATGGTCAAGGTCAATCCTTAAGGTCATGTTTTTTAAATAGGAACTCCCTTTTTTGACATTGGCAATCGAAAGAGCGGGAAATTTCACGTTCAAACATGTACTTAGGCCATAGAAACACGTCGACCTTGAAGGTCAGCCAATGCCATTTATACATGAAGAAGGTCTAGTTATCTTTTGGCATAGGAACTTCCCGATTTTTTTTTAAACCGATGTATTAAAATTAGCAAGGTTTATGAACTGCTGACTATAGGCGTGACCCTGACAATGTCCTTCGAATTCCTTCAAGGTTATTTCAAACTCTACTCATATTTTAATTAAAATTCCCTTTTTTGACATTGGCAATCGAAAAAGCGGGAAATTTTACGTTCCAATATGTACACAGGTCAAAAGGGCACGTTGACCTTGAAGGTCAGCTCAGGTCATCTAAACTTGAGCAAGGTCTACTTACCTCTTTGCATAGGAATTCTCCAATTTTTTAAAACAAATGTATTAACATTAACAAGGTTTATGAAGTGATGACTGTAAGCGTTACCTTAACGATGCCCTCTAAGTTCATTTTAATTTTAACTTTTATTTACTTTTAGCATTACTCAGGAACATCGGCGTGAATGTAGTAAAATCTGTTCCCTTTGGGGTGCTTGATTTGCGTGAGTCCCCTTGCCTCTCGCGTTTGGGGTGCTTGATTTGCGTGAGTCCCCTAGCCTCTCACATTTTCTATCAAGAATTACAATTTGGCGTAGATGTTTTAACTGTAAACCTTTAGCTTCTTAGCAAAAAGCTATACTATTATAGAAATGTGCGAAAGCATTACGTATCAATTCTCTGTTAATTGACGCAGACTCTTGGAGTAACCGATTCCACAACTCATCTAAATTTTGTGGTTGAGTTGTGTATACTTTACTCTTAAACACATCGTTCAATAAGTCCCGAGACTAACAACGAAAACAACCTTTTTTTTCAAAAATCATTTTTATCCATCAATATAATCTCCTTTTAGAGTGATACAATCTTTCCAACGCCTTTCCAACATTTCTATACCATGTTTATAGAAGGATTTATCCTTTGCTTCAAAATAGGCTTCAGTTTCGGCAACGACCTCCTCATTCGAGCCAAATTTTTTTCCCTGGAGCATTTTTTTGATATCAGCAAAGAGCCAGGAGTCGCTGGGGGCTAAATCTGGCGAATACAAGGGGTGGGGAAGCAAATCAAAGCCCAATTCGTTCAATTTCGCCATTGTTTTCATGGACTTGTGGCATGGTGCATTGTCTTGGTGAAAAAGGATTTTTTTCTTCTTCATGTGCTGTCGTTTTGCTGCGATCTCCTCCTTCAAACGTACCAATAAGTCAATATAATAATCACTGTTGATCGATTTACCTTTTTCCAGGTAGTCAATGAAAATCACGCCATGTGTATCCCAAAAAACAGACGCCATGACTTTGCCAGCAGACTGCTGCGTTTTTGGACGCTTTGGGCGGCTTTCGCCAGCCATGCGCCACTCAGATGATTACCGATTTGACTCCAGAGTGAAATGATGTATCCATGTTTCATCGATGGTCACGTATCGACGCAGGAAATCCTTTTTATTGCGAGTAAATAGCGACAAACAGCTCTCTGAATCGTCGACTCGTTGCTGTTTTTGTTCCACTGAAAGCAATCGCGGCACCCACTTGGAGAAAACCTTTTTCATGCTCAATTTTTCATAAAAGATTGTAAATACGCTTCCAGATGATATCTGTGTCATTTCTGCAATCTCACGGACCTTCACTTTGCGATTTTTCATTACAATTTTTAACACTTCACTCACATTTTCCTGTGTAGCGGCTTCCAATAGCCTACCCGAACGTTCCGCATCGTTTGTGTCCGTACGACCACGTTTAAACTCAGCATACCAACGACAAATCGTTGGTTTAGATGAAGAGGAGTCTATGTCATGTTTTTCAAGCCATTGCTGGGCTTCTACGGTGTTTTTACCCATCAAAAAACAATGTTTTATCAACACGCGAAACTCGCTTTTTTCGATTTTTCAAACAAATTACAAAGTGACTTTACTCTAACCTCGACAACTCTGCTGTCTGTGATCCGATCGACGTGAAATTTTTACACGTTTTATGTAAAGGTTCGCAGTCTATGAAAACGTGGCCAGTTTGGTACTACTAGCACCATCTCTGGGTTAGTCTCGGGACTTATTGAACGATGTCTTATTTAGCATAGATAGAATGATACGATTTAGGTAAATTAGGCACTGTTTTGTTCGATAACTTGTTGCCATTTTGGAGGTAATTCCATAATGCCTCTCTCGTAGAAACCCTTGTCCCTATTGTCAAAAAACTGGGACAGTCGATTTTCACAATCTTCTCTTGAGGCGAATTTTTCATCTGCAAAATCATTCGTCATAGACAGGAACACGTGGTAATCACTTGGTGCCAGGTCCGGACTATAAGGTGGATGCATAAGAACCTTTCAACCAAGCTCCCGGAGCTTCTGGCGAGTCACTATCGATGTATGCGGCCTGGCGTTGTCCTGATTGAACACAATTCCTCTCCTATTGGCCAAAGCTATCCGCTTCTGGGCGATTGCTTTTTTCAGATGGTCCAATTGTTGACAGTACAGGTCCGAATTAAGAGTTCGGCCGTAAGAGAGCAGCTCATAGTAGATGATTCCCTGCCAGTCCCACCAAACACACAGCAAAACATTTCTGACTGTCAATCCTGGCTTGGCCACCGTTTGCACCGGCTCACCGGAATTTGACCACGACCGTTGTCACTTGACCTTGTCGTAAGTGACCCACTTTTCATCACCAATAACCATCCGCTTCGGAAATAGATCGATATTGTTGCGATTCAGCAGCGATTCGCAGATGGAAATTCGGTCCATGAGGTTTCTTTGCGATAACTCGTGTGGCACCCATACATCGAACTTCTTTTTGTATCCAGCCTTATTTAACCGGTTCCAAACGGTTTTTTGTGCAATGTTTAGCTCCTGGGCAATCGAAACAGCGCTTACGTGACGGTCGGACTCGACGATTTCCATTATTTTATCGACATTTTCGACAATTGGCCTTCCAGAGCGTGGTGCATCTTTGACGTCAAAATTACCGGAACGGAATCGACAAAACCGGAATTGCGCGTGATTGGCTGTTACAGTATCAGGACCATAAACAGTATTCACATTTTCAGCTGCCTGGCTTGCGTTTTCGCCTTTATTGAAGAAAAACTGTAAAATATCGCGTATTTTCTCTTTGTTGGTGTCCATCTTTGACGCGCGCTAAAAAATACTGAGTCAAGCAATCACAAAACTGTATCAGAAGCTTTTTTAATACGATATCTTATCTTTCTAACGTCATCTAGTGTAACCCGATCG
Source organism: Chalcis sispes (assembly GCA_949987625.1). Classification (NCBI taxonomy): domain Eukaryota; kingdom Metazoa; phylum Arthropoda; class Insecta; order Hymenoptera; family Chalcididae; genus Chalcis; species Chalcis sispes. Next base: position 29,009,421 of record OX465095.1, on the reverse strand, counting down.
CACTTTTACAACGGGAGATACAGACTACTAAAGCTATCTATTGGCAAAATAATGGATTACCTTTTACTACACCTAATATATATAAATTATAATAGTATAAGGAAAATATAAATTGAACTGCGTAAAGCGCTATTCTTAAATAACAATTGAATTACACGTTAGCATAACGTGCGAGATTATAAGTTATATCTTTAATTAATCAAGTGAATTATGAATTAAAATTACTTTAAGAAGGCAGTCTGGGTCTTTTACATGAAATTTCAACAATTTTTTTAAACAAAAGTAATTATTTTTATGTATTGAAATTTTACATATAAAAGAATAATCATTAAATTGTATAAACAATTTTTTTTTTTTTTTTTTTATTTTTATTTACAAAATGGTGGCTGCAACAGAGACGTAAAAAAAATGGCTGACACAATATCTCATGACTGGAATGCCTGAAACAAAAAATTCTAACGGCATTTTGAAAAATAGTCGGTTGGCTATAGCCCCTACCAGAATTAAACATTTTGGACGAAAAAAAACAAAATGACGGACTTCTAAATTTTTTTACCTTTTTTTTGCAACAAAATTGTTTAATAAAATTGTTAAAAATCTAAACAAAATTCTGAATCTGGTAGGGGCTGAAGCTATACATGTCCTGAACACTCAGTTAAAATTTCAGCCCGATCGGTAATATAGATTTTTCAAAATCAAGGCAGCCAGGTCAAAAAACGTTGTTTTGAGAAAAACGCGGTTTAATGTAAGAACACCTGCTGAGCGCGCTCGCACACACTCCATTGTATCGCATTGTATATATATTTCTTGGCTTTCCTGAACAAAATAAAAGTTTGTACACTAATTCTATATGTATATAGTACCTAAAAATCATGTTTTTCGAAAATCAATTTTTTTGAAAAAAGTGGCCCAGACTGCCCCCTTAATTGTTTATTTAAAGGTTAACTCGGATATTTAATATATTGACGATATGTAAGTAACGCTGTATACTTAAAATTAACCGCTATAATTTATAATTAATCTTTCTAAACGCGTTAATCGCAAAATACATATCCTAGATTTTAAAAATAAATTTTATGACGATATACATTCTGTCAAAAAAGTACCAGGAATTGTCGATTTAAATCTGGCGGGGCAATTTAGGCAGGTAAAATTTTTTTTTCTAGGTTGGTACAACTGTCTTTAATGACTATGCCAAGTTTGAGCGGAACGACGAGTATGTTTACAGTAGCTGGTTAAGTCAGTGGTCTTCAGCTCACGCGCCGAATTTTGTTTTATGGCTTCAATCGACTGAAAACGGGTGCCACGGAACGGCAATTTAAGTTTTGGGAAAAGGAATAAGCCACAGAGAGCCAAATCCGGCGAATACGGTGGTTGTTCAAGCGTGTTCGTTGAGTTTTTGGCGAGAAAGTCGGTTACGAACGTAGCTCGGTGAGACGGCGCGTTATCGTGTCTTGCGGCCACCTTTCTCATGCCCAAAATATCAATCAAAATCGTATGTGTGGACTCGTGGGATATCTCAAGTTCATGTGCTATCTCTCTCAAGCTGGTATGACGGTTTTTAAGCACCATTTCCTTAATTTTATCGACTCATACGCACGGGTTTTCGATAGTGCCATATCACCAAAAGCCTTTTGCAACATTTTCAATGCATCGGCACAAAATTTCACTCGCAACACAAAATTTTAGACAAATTCTTTGTTCAACGTAATCACCCATTGAAAAAAATCGGCACGCACTATTATCATCGACTGACTTGACTAGCTACTGTAAACACACTCGTTGACAGATTTTGTTCAAACTTGGCATAGTCATTAAGGACAGTTGTACCATCCTAGAAAAAAAATTTTACCTGCCTAAATTGCCCCGCCAGATTTAAATCGACAATTCCCGGTACTTCTTTGACAGAATGTATAGTAACGGGAGGTTTTTCTTAGGATCGATAAAATTTAGAAATAGATTAAAAATAATTTTAATTAAATTAAATAAAAAAAATGGATCATCGGCAACCTCGCTATTTTCGTGGATGGTAAAGTACAAAGAAAAGAGTGTCCAAAAAAAAAGGCACGTTGTTTACATCTGGATAATATTCTGTTACATCGCTTGCCCGATTGTATCGCCTTTCTTTCAAGTGCGAGTTATTCTTTTCCTGCACGAAGAAAGAAGAGAGTAGTCAAAACAAAAAAGAAAGGCTTAAAATGGTCTTCGGAGCTAGTTACCCCGATAGCAGCACGTGCTGTGCACATACGTACTCCACGATGTGCGATCACAGTGCACTCACTATGCGGTCATACAAGCGCCAGAATTGCGCACGATCTTTGTGCACATCCTGCAGGCAGTGTGCCATTAGTCTGCCATCGTACGTACTGTTATCAAATATACGGTGGTCATAACCTACAAATCGCCACGTATAGAGCGCAAATAGTATAAAATAGACGAGCACACGCGTATTATACATAAATTATATAATTATATTATTTAATTATATAATTATAGTATCAGTGAATAGACAAATCATATAATTATACAGGGTGCGCACGGTATTTGAGGACATGCATAAATGTGACTATAACTTCGCATCTTTTTGTTTTTTATTTTTTTTCCTTTTCAGATAAGAAACGGCGGACTACAACATCACTCAAGAAATGAACAGACATGCTGTTATCGTCGCTATATATGCGAACCATACAGATTTAAAGATCTCTAATTTTCTTAATTGCGCCCGTTCATTCGTGCATAAGGTTCGCCGTGAATTGGAAGCATCAGGAGGCGATACAGAATCGGTTGCAAAACGCAAAAAGCACGAACAACGTTCTGACACTGTCCGATCTGCAGAATTTTTAGAGCAAGTGCAAGCGATCATAGACGAGGACCCTTCAAAATCAATGAGGGTCCTTGCGAGTGAGCTTCATGTTTCTGAGCGCCTTATTCGTAGAGTTGTCCACGAAGACCTTCGGTATAAGTCTTACGTGATGTGCAGAGAACAGTTCATGTCAGAACGAACACGGGAACAGAGAGTTCTCCGATCAAAACGTCTTTTAAACAAAATCAAACACCCTGAGGCGCCCAAAATGTTATGTTTTTTTTCCAACGAAAAAAATTTTGACCAAGTTCAAAAGACCAATCGCAGAAATGACAGATGGCTATGTTCAAATCCTACGGAGGTTCCTGTTGTTATGCACACAAAATTTCCAGCCACTGTTATGGTTTTAGGTGTTGTCAGCAACGAAGGACATGTTATGCTACCACACTTTTTTACTCAAGGACTTCGAGTGGACTCTGCTGCATACATCGAGGTTTTGAAGACGGTAGTGAAACCCTGGATAGACAATGTAAGCGGAGGCAGACCGTACATTTTTCAACAAGACTCTGCTCCTTCACATAAAACGATGGCGACACAAGATTGGATGGCCGAAAATTTTCATGACCACATAACACCGAACCTATGGCCACCTAGCTCCCCAGACCTTAATCCTTTGGATTATTACGTATGGGGCGTAGTTGTGCGCGAGACCAATAAGCGTCCTCATAACACCACTTCTTCGCTGAAGACTGCTATTAATGCCGTTATGGTCAATATGAACAAAGAGCATTTGATTCGGGCATGTAATCGTTTCCGGACCCGGATCGAAGAGGTTATTGCTGCTAATGGCGATTTTATTGAATAACTTTATAGCCATATATTAATTTAACGTTGTATAAAAAATTCCTAAAATTTAATTAAATTTTATTAAAAATACAAGCTAATTAATTTTACTCTCAAGTTGTCCTCAAATACCGTACGCACCCTGTAGTATCAGTAAATTTTTAGATAAGTATATTTAATATTATATATTAAATTTATTTTACATATATGTTAGAAAGAAATAAATTGTTTTTGTAAGATTTTTTGTATTCTAGGTTATACATTAACCACGGCGGCAGATATTAGAAGAAAAACAACTATAAATATATATAGTTTAATTATTTTTTATAATGCCGGCTATTTCGAAGGACCATTACTAAAACAAAGTGGTGAGTTTTATGCAAGATATATATATATATAAAAAATTCATAAGATGAAAATATGTTAATAATTGATAATTAACAAAATTCAAAAATTATATCTTTTTAAACTCAATATTCTTATGTATTTACTTGATTTACTTTATTTTATATAAATTTATTTACAGTTAGTAAGTTAATTCCAAGTATTAGGATTCATTGTTAAAAAATTCAGCTAAATTTGCATCTGAAAGTGAGATTGAAGAGACATTTGCACATTGTATTTGTATTTCAAATATGTAGATGACAAAGATGTATTCCAAAAGTTTTATACGTGCATATTAGTTAAACGATTAATTCATTAACAATCACAATCTATCGACGCAGAAGAAGCAATGATTAATCGATTGAAACAAACATGTGGTTATGAATTAACAAATAAATTGCAGGTTTTATAAATTTATAGGTTTTTCGACAAAAATTTGGTTTATATCAATTTAGACCAAATCAGTTATAAGCTATTAATGCTGCTATTTTGGAATTAATTTTTTTATTTTGATGCCAACTGGTGGTGGTAAATCTTTATGTTTTCCAGCTTCCTGCTCTATTGACCTCTGGAAAAACAATTGTAGTCTCACCTTTGTAAATTTTAATTATTGATCAAGTGCGAAAACTATCATCTTTAGATGTAAGCTTATATTTTATTATTTATTAGAAATGTAAAATTCAATTTTGTAAATTAAAATTTTAGCATTTTGATATTTAAGGGGAGGTTCTCATCAAGCGCGACCAAAAAATCGATTTTTTTTTTTCTGCTCAAAAAGTTGGCAAATGTCTCGTAGAATACGCTAGTGAAACCCATTTTGCCAAATTCAATTTATTTTTAAAGTTATAGTCAAAAAAACCAAAGTCGTCTTTTTACGTACTAAATCGCGTACTAAAACTTTAAACGCGTTTTTCTCGAAACCATGTTTTTTGAGACGGGCGGCAAAATATCTCAAAAACTATTATAGATATCGAGATGAATTTTTTTTTATTTTAAAGGTAATTAAATTTGCTGGATCTTGACTTAAAATCATAATTTTACAATGATTATTTTTATTGTTATTGCACTTTTTAGAGCAAAAGAAAGTGCAAAAAATATTTTTTTTTTTGCAACTCCGCCATTTTGTTAATTTTTAACTTTTCTTCGTGATTTTAGTTCAAGATCCAGCAAATATTTTTTAGTTTATAGCAAACTTTAATTTTTTGATTTCAGACAAAAATTGAATGAGTTACTTTACCGCCCGTGGAGGTGTCTTTTTTTCGATGACTATTTTTGAATGCATATAACTAATAAACTATTCGGTATTTTTGTTTAAAAAAATTTGTAAAAGTATTTAATAACATACTTAATAAGTACCAAAAAACTTGACTACTTTATTTATTTTCTTCCATGAGAAAAAAAATCGCGAAAATCACGTAATTTTTGGGTCGCTAGATGAGAACCTCCCCTTAATGTAAGAAACAAGTGAAATTTTTTTTTATGTAAGACAATATTAAAATTATATAATTATTAATTTGTAAATTCACATTAAGGGGTCATTCGCCTTTAAAATTGAACAAAAAAACACTTTTTAAAAATTTTATTATGAAAAAACTATTATATTTATTGACAAAATTTTTTTTAGACATTGTTAAACAGTCTCTAAAGAATATAACAAAAATTTTTTTTTCATTTTTAGTTTCCCTTGGCTGCTGTAGAGGGCGTCATCCAAAAGTTCCTTTTCAAACGGTAGGACATATTGTGGACCTCCTGTAACAGATTTTTGAAAAATTCAAGATGGATTTCATTCCTGAGACTCAACTATACAATAAGCCTCTAAAACTCATACTTTTTCATATTTTCAAGTTTCTGTATGTATATTTCTGAAAAATGCGAAAAAACGGCATTTTTTGGGGGTAAGTCACTCCCGTAAAAAAAAGGGGGGGTATTTTTTTAAACTTTTAAAGGCTTATTGTTTACTATTTTCAATAAATAATCGAATGCTCTTCTGTTTTTTAAAATCGGTCCAGTAGATTCGAAGAAAAATGTCCTACCAGTTTGAAAAAGGTACTTTCGAGAAAAACGCGTTTAAAGTTTTTTTACCATAATTTTATTGAATAAAAGGTCGAAAACTTTTTTTTTTACCTTTAATCGGCCATTCCTGGTGAATACTGAAGACCCTCGTTATCTAGTAATTGCTGTAAGTGGCTAGCCAAAGCTTTTTTCTTCTTAATTCGACCTTCTTTTGAGTGCTCACTGCTCCTCCTATTGGCTTGAGAGATACGGTCTTCGTCAACTTTTTGCGCAAAAGCCGTTGCAGTTTCGCCAATTTTGATGCCCATGAGATCCATAATAGCTAGGTAAGTTCTCGAGCCTTCGTTGAAAATGGATGCTGCGATCCACGCTGCAATTTCAGTCACATCTTTGCCAGAAAACTTGCTTTTCGGAGAAATGTTCCAAATCAAATTGTTGTAACTTTCGTTACTATTTTGAGTATTCGTGTAAGTTTTGCTGTCACCGTCGCCAATATAATTACCGTAAAAGACATCATAAAGTTCTTTTGATCTATGAAAAATGCTTACGGCTGAGTCAGTTTCCATTTTTCCAGCAGATCTTTCGTGATTAGCTGAGCATTCAGATTTATGTTCCTCGTACCACATGGCAAAGTCTGCCCCACTTAGCTGAGTTTTTTTATATTACACGCTTGACAAAATGACGATTTAACCTCCACATCCAAAATTTTGCCTGTAAATTTTCCTATGACTGAAAAAACACCCATCAATGATGTAAAACCTCTCTTAGCCCAAGTACCGTCGCCTGATACAGTCAAAACGTTAGCTTTATTGCCAGCCTCCTCATTTAATTGCATTTCTTCTTTGACTGCTTTTTTGGTAACAAAATCAAAACATTGTTTACAAGCTTTATGTATTCTTGAAATTGCAGTATAATAAAGCGAGTCCGAAAATTTTGCAGGAATATCCATCAAACTCAAAAACATATTCACGCCATTATACCCTACTCCAAGAACTCTCAAGACAAATATGAGTCTCTGATTTATTTCGTACAAATTTCGAGATATAGATGGGGAAGATTCAATGAATTTTCTACCACACGAACATTCCACACAGATTTTAAATCCAAGGCCTCTACCTTTTTGTTGGGTAAATGAAATTTCACCATATATTGAGAAAGAGCCGAAAAGACTAAATTAAAGCACAAAATCACATACTGGATAGAGCTGTCCGTAGGAGGTTGCAATTCACTACTTGTTTTTAATTTTTTAACAGAGGAGCTTGGTAAATCAGGATTTTTTCTGCAGTAAACTGATTGCCAGTAAATGTTTTTTTTTTGTTTTTACGTCCAAAACGATCAGTATTCCTATTACCTTTGAAATGACCACCAGGTTTAGACATTTTTTACAACTTTTTAGTCAATTTTTAACAAATTTCAAAAAAATAAAACACATGCTTGCTCAAAGAATAACACAAAGCAACTGCCAAGCAGTATAATATCACATATATGTATACTAAAGATGTTTACACCAGGAGAAGAAGCAGCTGGCGCGCCGCGCTACACGCATGAATAGAAACCGGTTTTTACTCATGGGCATACGCTGTTACAAATATAGCTGTAACTTTTTTTCTATTACGAATTTCTTGATGAAATTTCAGGAGGCAACTTTTGAACGTATATAGAATCGAAATATGTAAAAATCTCAAAATCGATTTTTTGAAAATTTCAAAGGCGAATGTCCCCTTAATATAACAATTGATTTATTTTTCAGATCAATGTGGTCAACAGGCCAAGGAGCTGTGTAGCTGATTATGTATAAATATTAAATATATATATATATTTATATATATATTTTCAGCCTACTAACCCGTACGGCGACTCTTACCTACGGAGCATCCTCAGCGTGTAAATGGTTTCCATACGCGCAAGCGCCTCCTCGATCGTATTAACATTTTTCTATACGTCCTCCTAGGCTGTATAGACATTCTATACGTCCTCCTAGGCTGTATACGTGCCAGGAGAAAAAAAAGTTAACAGCGCCACTGCTATGTATTTGTCGCTTCATATAGCCTAGCATGTGAGTCTTCATCGAAACTTATATTTCCGGAACGCGTAATAAGACTTATGTATGTTGAGCGAAGGAGAGAGAACGAGATAGCGATAAGAGCGCGCGCACCATTGCTCTCACGTGACCACCCTATCTCTGTCTCGCTCTCTCCTTCGCTCAACATACATTCAAGCGACCGCGGGGCTCTGCTTTTCTTTTGTTTTCTTTCAGTATAGTGTATCGTTGTGTTGGTAATATTCGTTCTTAATATGTGAGAAAAAGAATAAAAATGGACGATTTATTAAATAATGAAAATAAGACGAGTGATAGTGACAGTGATGAAGAATGCAAACGTGAATTAAATAAACTAATAGAAAAAGCAAAGTCTAATATAATCCCGCAAAATTAAAAAATTTAATAATAAGTGATTTTAAAGTGATAATTTTTTAGTTTATAATTTTGTTTGTGATTTAGATAAATGATTTAAAAGTTTTTTGTGTGAAGAAATTAAATTTAAAATATTTAAAAAAGTTACTGTTTTTTCATGTTAAATAAGAGACTAAAATTCATTGATTATACAAAAAATGTGTTAAACAAATATAGTATTGTTATGATAAAAATAACATAAGAAAGTATTTATATTAATTATAATAGTATTAATATTATTTATAAGCCTTCAAATCTTATAAAAAAAACTTTTGTTAAAAATGTTATTTTGTATAAATATTTAATAAATATACTCAAGAAATTTATATTTTTTAATAAATAATAATTGTTCAAAAATTAATTTTGTTTTTAAATATGAATCTATTTACTATTTTTTTTTAATTTCATAATTTATATTTATATTTACATTATGTTGTCTGTCACTTTTTGACACTACATCTGCATGTACGCGTGTGTGTACAAAGTGCGCATGCGTTAGCAGACGATATCTGTAGTTTACGAACTGTCAGTATGGGTTCGAAATTGCATTTTATTGATATGCAACAAAATAAAATTAATTATTCTGTTAACTAAGTAAGAGTCTTCGTACGGGTTACAAGGCTGAAAAATTTTTTAAGCACCATGAGTGAACCTCGCGTCATTAAAGCTTTCGGCTCATATTTTGTGGATGGATAGAGGCGCCTTAGTCGCTCGCTGCGCTCGCGACTGCGGCCCTACTATCCATCCACAACATATTTTGCCTCAAGCTGTAATGACGCGAGGCTCGCCCAAGGTACATAAATAACTAATATACAGCAGTAAGTAACAATTGAATCAGTAATAGTATAATGAGTAGCTATATGTATGAACATAACCTATGGTATTAAATATTGTTATAGCTTGATATTTTTTCTTAGTAAATTAATTAATACATTTAAAAATTATTCCAAAATCGTGTATATTAGAAACATTTTGATAATTATTTATGTTATATTTTAAAATTAATATATAATAAAGCAGCCTTAATTGCAGTGAATAATTTGATTTCACAGATTTTATTATTACCAAATTATGACCAAGTTTTGCTAATTAGTTTATTTTAATAATAACTGCTGCAGTCCACCAGAAGATTATATTATATGTAAGTTATAAAATATTTTATAATGAAAATGTATAATTAGGACCACTGGTTCAGAAAAAATAATCCATATATCTGATTGAAAAGGTGAAGCATCCTCAGATCAATTATAGTAAGAGAACAAAATGTAAGTACGCATAAAAATGAGCATTTGTTTTAATTTTTATGTGTTCAATTTTTATTTATATTAAATTTTTATATACTTCAAGTGTATTTTTATAACTACATTCACAGTAATCTTTAAGAATTGCATAATTATCTTATATAATTATATAATTGTATAATTAGAATTGTATCTTTAATAAATGATCATTTATCAGTGAATAATTCTTAAAGATAGTATATAATCAACTGAATATCGAGTCAATGTTGTACATTGACACGATATTCAACATGTCAATATACAACATTGACTCGATATTTATTTGTACATTTACTCAATATTCAGTCAACAGCCATATAGTTGTAATTAATAGCTTATAAAACTTTATATATATATACGCCTTTTGATATTATTTTCATAAATAGCTAATAGCTGATGTAATTTACTAATAGTTGTTTGGTACTTGTTTAACATTATTATACTGCAGGTGTTTATAATAAATAATTAAATAACTTTTAAATATTTATATTGAGTCAATATAAATGTTTTCAATTTAAAGTTAAAAAGTAGTTCAACTGTTTATTACCTCTACTGTTTTGAATATATGTAATGAAAATGATATATGGAATGTAATGAAGACACAGTTTAATTAAAATAATTACATGTAATTACTATTACAAAAATCTTTATAAAACTGAATTTTAACCAATTAATTTCTATTTTTTTTTTAACTGAGTGATTCATTTAGTACATAAAACACTACACTTAATTTACGATGCCACGTAAAAGCTACAGAATATTGAAAAGAGAAATTAGTAGCACAGACGACGAGAAAGAATCTGCTTCTATTCGGAAGATAAAACGTTCTTTTAGATACTTACACCCTTATTATAATGAAGATGATGTTGGCACGTGATAATTATAAATTATTCATGAGATCATCGTAAGTACATTTCATATGTTCTTCATTCCATTTTTTCTAAAATTTACCAATACATTATTAATTTAATATATTTAGCAATTCAGTGCGGAAAGTAAATTATTCATTACATAAAGTAGACAATAAAAGTAACCACGATGCAGAATGTTTATTGCCAAATAATGAAACTGATAAAGTTGAATCATTGGAAAGTACATGGTAAACATATAAGCCTTATTTAATTATTTAATTATAATGCAAACTTGTATTATGCTTATTAATATATGTTTCTTTTATACTGCCGCAGCTGAAAATGAAAGATTAACATTTCTTAAAAATAATAGAAAAGTCAATGACTTTTAATTATAGATTTAATCAACATTTTTACATTAAAAAAATTAATAAAATTTGATTTTGAAATGTTTTAATCGTTTTCGATAATTCTGAATTCTTTTTTTATAGTGTCCAATCATTTTTAATTTTAAAAAAGATGATTTAAATATTAAAAATTATTGACTTCTATATTATTATTATAAATTTTAAACTTCTTTTATAGATTATTGAAAATATTCAAACATTTTTAATGATTCTTAATCCTTTTTATGATCTTTAATCATTTTTAATTAAAAAACAAATAATTTAAATGTGTACTAAAAAATTATTGTCTTTTCTTTTACAATGAATAAATTTTAATCTCCTTTTTTCAGCAGAGGTGGTAGCAACTTCACAGAAGAATCTGAAATATTAGAAAATGAGGTTAAGGCAGATGGTTTGTAGTACGAACCAAGGAAACTATGAAATGGTTTCATCACAAGTTCAAAGTTATCTACCAAAAAGTGCCCTAGAAGATAATGATATCATGTCACAAGCTGAAGGTCATGTACTAGAAGCAGAAAGTTTGCTAGTAACAAATGATGGTAAGATAATAAGTAATAAATTATAAAAATACCGTATAATACATCTTGGTATATGTGTAGAACAGTATACATAATTTGTGTTTTCTAAGATTTATAAACTTATCGCACTAGACTTCGACCCATCATTCTAAGATAAAACCTTATTTTTATACAATTTATAAGTTGCTAAAATAGCATGGATACATAAACAAATTCTTATTCGTGCTGTAAAATTATTTTTTTTTCATCTTTGTGTACTAATAATCTAAATAACATGAAATAACTCAAGTAGTCATTGATAAATTTAAATAATTTTTATTATTTAACGAACTTTTAATATTAATTATTATTTTCAACTAGTATGATTTGTTTTTCAAAAATTATTTTTATTACTGTTAAAAACTTCCAACGTATTTATTAGGTTATTCTCTTTTTTTAGATGTTTCTCCCTTTTCCGACAATATCAGTGATTCTTCCGATAAAACTGACCATGAATCTTGTTCTGATTGCAATAGTAGTTTAGACGATGACAATGAAAATGCATCAGATATTCCTTATTACAATGATGAAGAATCTGATATGGGAGATATTAATGACGTTAAATCTGATGGTGAGTCCGAAAGTATCCTAGATAATGGGGAAAATAATGATATACATGATCTGGTCGTTTTGCTATGAATACATGCATGGTTTAGGTCTCGGAAAAAGACGTCAAATAGTTAATGAATGGAAAAATACAAGTCATATGTTCTACATAAAACCAAAAGAATTGAAAGAAGTTGAAAAAAGGTTTCTTTCTATAAAACCAACACAGGATATTCAAAGACTTCCCAGAAAAGGTACCATTACTGGATCGACAAAAAAAAAGGCATCAAAGGAAATATTTTGGCTGATTATAGCAAGTTTACCATATTTGAAGGAAATCTTAAATGATGAAGCATTGGAACTTTACTCCTTACTTATTAGGAGTGCCTTTACTCTTTTAAAAAACGAAATAACAGAAAAAGAATTAAATAAGTGTGAGTTAGATCTTTTAAAATTTGTTGTTTTGTATGAAAAGTTTTATGGACACGAGAAAATGACTTTTAACATTTACTCATTGTTACACGCAGTGACTTCTGTCAGAATGACAGGGCCACTGTGTTACAATTCAGCTTTTGTGTATGAAAGTTTTATACGTATTTTAGAAAGCTTTATCACGGACCTAATGGCAAAGACTACCAAATGGCGCGAAAACAGCTGCAAGCTTTGATATTTAAGACTAAAAATACACTAAGTCAGTTATCAACATCTGCTAAAGTTGAAGACTCTGCAGTAAATTCTTTGAAACAAAAAAGTTGACTGTTTTACGAACTAAAAAAGCAGGTGACATTTTGTGGCCGCAGTACTTTTCAATTAAATGAATTAGGACACTGTTTGGTATACAAAAATGTATATTCAACGGTATTATTTATCACAGTATTGCGTATTCACGTGCATGTAAAACTCATGATACAGTAGTTTACTTAAAGTCAGACGATTATTATCGCATTGTAGAAATATTGTTTAGAAAATAATTGTTATCTAAGGTTATCGTTAATAACAGTATGTTCTGGAAATGTATTTAGTGGCATTGATCATATAAAAAAAATTGAAATGGAAGAAGACAATAATACTAGCGTATTAAAACCGTTAGAGAATTTTATGCGCAAAGTAATATATATATGAAAATGGCAGATAACGATAAATATTTAGCTTTTCTACCAAATACAGTAGAAGTTAATTGATAATGTATATATTTTTAAAACGCAAAATGTAAATATTACTTGTACAAGTATTCATTATACCAGATGTAAATATGAAATGACGACAATATGTACGCGCATTTTATGGTTTTTATAAAAACTATACTTGCTTTGAGCGCTTCATTTTTTTCTTTATTAAGAACCAATCACAACACTATATAATAAGTTATATTATATAAATAATAAGAAGTCTTATTTATATGTATTTATTTGAATTAGTAATAATTACACAGCCACACAAAAAAAAAAACATTTTCGGGTTCGGGGGTCAGACCATGTTTACTATATGTTTTTGGGGTCGCTGAATCCGAATCTGGGGTCAGAATAACCCCATCGGGCCAGGGTTTTCCATAACCTCGGAAAACCCCCTTAATTGAGCCATATAACGATAAATCCTTCACAACAAATCCCTTCACCTCTTGAAACCGTAACACAATAACCCCATGATACCTTGAAACCAATACTCCATAATCATATAACCCCATAACACCATTGCCCCCAATCAAACGAAAACAGTTCATTTCAGGCAATTTGTGTTAATGCAAATTTTTACGGACATTCAGGATACGTTTGATTAGAGAAATGAAACGTAACAACCCCATAACACCACTACAAAAGGGATTCATAAAACCTCCTCGCGGTGTCGGCGAGCAATGGAGTGAGCCCGTTATCCGGCTGAGTCCCTGGATTGCGGCTTAGATGCCGTCATGACAGTCGCACGTAAGTATCTCACGATGCAGAGAAATCTCAGAGCCTCAGTATCGGCGGTTGGTGAGGGTGTGAAAGCGGGCCCCCAGTCGTCGCCATCAAGCGACCGCAGTTCCATATTGATTGGTGACTTGGCTAATGTGGAACATAATGCTACAAGAAAATAACCCGAGAAGATCGTGCAATCTCATGATTGTCATGTAGATCATGATCAATTTTGTTATATTTGCTCAAAATTTGAAGTTGCATCTTTGCGAAGATCAATTGTAATTTGTATGAAGAAGTTTTCAATTATTGAATCGAAAAGGATAACATTTGGCTTCCATCTGCAATTGCAATGGTTGTAAGAAGATTTTGTTGAGATGGAAGGTGCAAAAAACTAGAGATATTGCAAAATTCTCCACTCGAACAATTTGGAGATATCTTTGTACCTCGAAAGAATGCTACTTTTGCATGAATGACGTTAAAGATTTTACCATAAAAACTAAGAGTAAAATTGTATATAATTCTGTTAAATTGGTTACAGCTCCCGTACCGTACCAAGAAACTGATTCTGATATTAAAGGTGGTGAAAATACTATGAAATTTGAAGAATTGGAAACTTCAAGTGACACTAATGAAGACAACAGCAGTAGCGAATCAGAGTACGCACCAGATAAGAAGAAATCAAAGATCCCTTCATTAGTGTCGCAAATGGAGTTGAACAATTTTGTTCAAGATCTGGGTTTACCAAAAGACGGTTTTGAGTTTTTGGCTTCATTTTAAAAAAATAAAAATCTTTTGGAACCTAAAACGAAAGTTTCATTTTATCGCATTCATGATTTTGAATTCCGAAAGTATTTCGTCCAAGATGAAAAATCGTCTTTGGTGTTTTGCATGGATGTTCAAGGTTTGATTAATGTGTTCCAACAAAATTCTTACCAAGCTTCAGATTAGCGACTTTTCATAGACTCTTCAAAACGAAGTATTAAAGCTGTTCTGCTGCATAATACAAATGTTTATGCTCCGATACCAATAGCTCACTCAACCGTTATGAACGAAAAGTACGAGAATATGGAAATACTTTTACAAAAGATTCAGTACCAAAAACACTTATGGCAGATTTGTGATGATTTGAAATTAATAACGTTGCTTCTTGGACAACAGTCGGGCTTCACAAAATATCCTTGCTGTGTGTTTGTGGGATAGCAGAGACAGACAAAATCATTACAGTAAATCCTAACAGTGGCCCGTGAGATCATCCTTTATCTCTGGTTCAAACAATATCATCAATAAATCTCTCATGGATCCATCAAACATTCTCATTCCTCCTTTGCATATAAAACTTGGTCTTATAAAACAATTTGTGAAAGCTTTGGACAAAACAGGGAAAACGTTCAAATATTTCTCTTCTAAATTGCCTAAACTTTCAGAGGCCAAGTTGTAAGAAGCAGTGTTTGATGGACCACAGATTCGTAAAATGTTCAGAGACAAAGATGTTGTTAAAAAAATGAATAAACTTGAGAGAACAGCTTGATTGAGTTTTAAAGATGTGTGTCACAACTTTTTAGGTAATAACAAGAGCCCAAAGTATCAACAGATTGTTGCCAAGATGGTTAAAGACTTTAGAAAATTAGGAAGCTTGATGAATGTAAAATTACACTTTTTAGATGCACATCTTGAGAAATTTCCTGAAAATCTTGGACATTTTAGTAAAGAGCAGGAAGAACGCTTTCACCAAGATATAAGAGTTATGGAAACTCTTTATCAGGGATCGTGGGATGTTAATATGATGGTAGACTTCTGTTAGACTATGAAACGAGATACACCAAACAGTGATCGAGAGTGAAAAGCATTACATAGATCGTTTGATGAAAAAAGAACCCGCTACAGTAGCAAAAAAGAGTGATATTTTATATTCAATTTTTAAATTTTTTACCCAGATATTTAGATACTTATTAGTATTTTTGATATATTTTATATTTATGCATTGTAGTCATTCGTTTTTTATTCTAGTTTTTCGTTTTTTATTCTAGTTATTCGTTTTTTATTCTAGTCATTTTATAAAAGGTCTTATAAGATAGGGCTATACGATGTAATGGGGTTATATGATTATGGAGTTATGGTTTCGAGGTATCATGGGGTTATTGTGTTATGGTTTTAAGAGGTTAAGAGGTTTGATGTGAAGGGTTTATCGTTATATGCCTCAATAAAGAGGTTTTTTGAGGTTATGGAAACCCCTGGCCTGATAGGGTTATTTTGACCCCAGATCCGGATTCAACGACCCCAAAAACATGTAGTAAACATGGTCTGAACTTCGAACCCGAAAATGTTTTTTTTTTTGTGTGGCTGTGTTATTTTACGATTGTTATACAATATTATTCAAACTTAATAAAAATAAGTCCAATCAAAGTATTTAAAAAGAATTTATAATATATTTAACTTTATTTTAGTTTTATTGTATAAATCTCATCCAGCTCCATCTTTACCCAACTAATTACAAATCAAAATTGTTTTATACCAAAATGCATTCGTAACAGTACTTTAAAATCATTTAAATTAATTCATTTTTAATCTTAATTTCAAAAATCACATATAATTAAGGTTAAAAAAAACTTGTAATTTAATTAAAATATTTATTCTGATAAAAGTTATCCATCATACTTGTATTCATAAAATTATTTAAATGTATTCATTTATATTGCCATTTCTGAACATTAAAAATTTAATTGGAAAAAGAAATTAGATGATTGAAATAAATTCTATTAAGTTGTAAAAAGATAAAAACTCTATCAAATCGTAAAAGAAATTTCACAGTAATGATTGAAAATCATTGAAATTGATTAACTGTCAATCCCATATTTAATCATTAAAAAGAATTGGAAAATGGAAAAATATTAGATGATTGAAATCAATTAAAAACAATTCAAACACAAAATGAATATAATAAATTATGATTCTAGTTATTAAAAACAATTCATTATCAAAAAGTTTTAATATTTATTTTTTCTACTGAAATTTATTCGCAAAGGATTGAAAAAAAAGGATTGAAAATTTATTCGTTAATGATTGAAACCCATTGGAATTAATTGACTATCAATCTTACTATTGATCAATAAAGTTAATTGGCGTATAAAAAAATGTTAGATTGAAATTAATTAAAAACAATTGAAACACAATGTGAACAAAATGAAAGATGATTTGACTTATTAAAGACAATTCATCATTATTGAGTTTTAATGTTAATTTTTTCTACTGAAATTTATTCATAGAAGTAGTAATTGAAAATCATTAGCATTAATTAACCCTTTGGCTACTGTGGGCGCCTATAGGCGCTTAGAAATTTTGCGTTTGTGATACTGAGAGCGCCTTTAGGCGCCCAGCGCATAATTTTTGTTTTTTGTTATTTAGACATTGATTATTAGATATTTATGCTAGTCAGGTTCAAGGAAATAAATAATATTGTTTTAATGTAGTAAAATTCAGTTTTTTGATTATTGAAATATGTTTTCACAAAAATGCATTCCTACCCAAAAATTCGCCGTTCTCGGCGCACATCGTAACACAATCCCTGCCGTATGGTACGATCGGTGCGTAACAAAGTGTGCCGTAGTCAAAGGGTTAACTGTCAATCTCACTTTTGATCATTAAAGTTAATTGAAGAATAAAAAAATATTAGATAATTCAAATCAATTAAAAACAATTGAAACACAATATGAAAAAAATGAATTTATGATTTTAGTTATTAAAAACAATTTATCATAATTGAGTTTTAATGTTTACTTTTTCCATTAAAAGTTATTCGCAAAATTATTGAATCAAAATCATTGGAATTAATTAACTATTAATCTCATTTCTCATCATTAAAGATAATTAAAGAACAAAGAAGGTTTACATTTATAGAAAAGAAAATAATTCATTATGATTGATTTTGATTGGATATAGAAATCCCATTAAAAATAATTAAAAGTGATTCGAAGTTTGACAATTAAAATTTAATGATTCATTGAAAATATTAAAAGCAATTAAAAATTATTAAATTTCAATTATTTTTAATAATTTTTAATGGTCAGTATTTAGCAGGGAAAAGGCTCAACAATTCACGCTCGAACGTGATGGTTCATTGAAATGTGACATTTGTGACAAACCATCAAGACTGAGGCCGGTCATACTAAACACCTGAACGTCTGTGGCCAAAAAAACGGTAAGTTAGTGAAAAACTTTATAAAACTATTTTTCCTACTTTCAGGTGGTTTTTGTCTCGTGCAATGATTAAAAATCTATTTAAAGTATTTTTAAACGTTTTTATTTAACATAATTTGGAAATGATATCTTGCTAATGGTAGATAAAAATTATATTTATTTATTTCATTTAGCAAAAGAATCATTATGTAATCTAACGAAAATTTATTACTCGCAGTAAAAAGTTAATCAATTTGATTTATCGAATCTGCATTCTGTCAAAAAAGTACCGGAAATTGTCGATTTAAATCTGGCGGAGCAATTTAGGCAGGTAAAATTTTTTTTCTAGGTTGGTACAACTGTCCTTAATGACTATGCCAAGTTTGAGCGGAATCTGTCAACGAGTGTGTTTACAGTAGCTGGTTAAGTCAGTGGCTTTCAACTCGCGCGTCGAATTTTGTTTTATGGCTTCAATCGACTGAAAACGGGTGCCACGGAGCGGCAGTTTAAGTTTTGGGAAGAGGAAGAAGTCACAGGGAGCCAAATCCGGTGAATACGGTGGTTGTTCAAGCGTGTTCATTGAGTTTTTGGCGAGAAAGTCGGTCACAATCGTAGCTCGGTGAGATGGCGCGTTATCGTGTCTTGCGGCCACCTTTCTCATGCCCAAAATATCAATTAAAATCATACGTGTGGACTCGTGGGATATCTCAAGTTTATGTGCTATCTCTCTCAAGCTGGCATGATGGTTTTCAAGCACCATTTCCTTAATTTTATCGACGTTATCTGCGGTCGAAGCCGTGGATGGGCGTCCGGAACGAGGAAGTCCTCGACGACTTCACGACCCTCCTTGAAGGCTTTGTACCACTCATACGCACGGGTTTCCGATAGTGCTTTATCACCAAAAGCCTTTTGCAACATTTTCAATGCATCGGCACACGAAATTTCATTCGCAACACAAAATTTTAGACAAATTCTTTGTTTAAAGTAATCACCCATTGTAAAAAATCGGCACGCACTATTGACATCGACTGACTTAACCAGTTACTGTAAACACACTCGTTAACAGATTCCGCTCAAACTTGGCATAGTCATTAAGGACAGTTGTACCAACCTAGAAAAAAAAATTTTACCTGCCTAAATTGCCCCGCCAGATTTCAATCTACAATTCCCGGTACTTTTTTGACAGAATGTAACACATCGTTCAATAAGTCCCGATACTAACCCAGAGATGGTGCTAGTAGTACCAAACTGGCCACGTTTTCATAGACTGCGAACCTTTACATGAAACGTGTAAAAATTTCACGTCGATCGGATCACAGACAGCAGAGTTATCGAGGTTAGAGTAAAGTCACTTTGTAATTTGTTTGAAAAATGGAAAAAAGCGAGTTTCGCGTGTTGATAAGACATTGTTTTTTAATGGGTAAAAATACCGTAGAAGCCCAGCAATGGCTTGAAAAACATTACCCGGACTCCTCTTTATCCAAACCAACAATTTGTCGTTGGTATGCTGAGTTTAAACGTGGTCGTACGGACACAAACGATGTGGAACGTTCGGGTAGGCCATTGGAAGCCATTACACAGGAAAATGTGAGTGAAGTGTTAAAAATTGTAATGAAAAATCGCAAAGTGAAGGTCCGTGAGATTGCAGAAATGACACAGATATCATCTGGAAGCGTATTTACAATCCTTCATAAAAAATTGAGCATGAAAAAGGTTTTTTTCCAAGTAGGTGCCGCGATTGCTTTCAGTGGAACAAAAACAGCAACGAGTCGACGATTCAGAGAGCTGTTTATCGCTGTTTATCGCTATTTACTTACAATAAAAAGGATTTCCTGCGTCGATACGTGACCATGGATGAAACATGGATACATTATTTCACTCCGGAGTCGAATCGGCAATCATCTGAGTGGCGCATGGCTGGCGAAAACCGCCCAAAGCGTCCAAAAACGCAGCAGTCTGCTGGCAAAGTCATGGCATCTGTTTTTTGGGATACATATGGCGTGATTTTAATTGACTACCTCGAAAAAGGTAAATCGATCAACAGTGATTATTATATTGACTTGTTGGTACGTTTGAAGGAGGAGATCGCAGCAAAACGACCGCACATGAAGAAGAAAAAAATCCTTTTTCACCAAGACAATGCACCATGCCACAAGTTCATGAAAACAATGGCAAAATTGAACGAATTGGGCTTTGATTTGCTTTCTTACCCCTTGTATTCGCCAGATTTAGCCCCCAGCGACTACTGGCTCTTTGCTGATCTCAAAAAAATGCTCCAGGGAAAAAAATTTGGCTTGAATGAGGAGGTCATTGCCGAAACTGAAGTCTATTTTGAAGCAAAGGATAAATCCTTCTATA
Source organism: Chalcis sispes (assembly GCA_949987625.1). NCBI lineage: Eukaryota > Metazoa > Arthropoda > Insecta > Hymenoptera > Chalcididae > Chalcis > Chalcis sispes. The sequence goes on along the minus strand of OX465095.1, from coordinate 28,988,859 downwards.
AACATGGTATAGAAATGTTGGAAAGGCGTTGGAAAGATTGTATCACTCTAAAAGGAGATTATATTGATGAATAAAAATGATTTTTGAAAAAAAATGTTGTTTTCGTTGTTAGTCTCGGGACTTATCGAACGATGTGTTACTAAGTGCTGTATCGTATTTCCAAGATTGGAAAAAAAAAAAATATTTGTCTAAAAAAAATTATAGAATACGGTCGACATTAAAAATCTGCTATTCCATACAGAGCTATTTTTTCGATTTTTGCTCTATTTTTTTATTGTATAATGTTTTTCTCTATTTTCTCACCTGACGTCAACGCCAGCCAGCTCTGAAATTTTCATAATGATATTAAAAGTATTTCAGGTTTTACAGACTTTTTAGCAAGAAGCAGCGAGCGGTTGCTCCGTCTCAGGTAAAACTTGAAACTCATTTATCTCAAAACTACTTTTTTCTGCTCGGCGTAGAGCAAAAAAAAAAAAAATGGTCGATTTGATTAAGCTAAATTTTGAATATGTTATTCAGTATACTAGTGGCTATCGTTGCAAGAAAAAAAATATTATTATTTTAATTATTTTTTCTCTTTCTTTTTCTAAATAATGAAAAATAGTCGTATTTTTGGTACCCAAGTTTCAAAAGCGCACCATTTTGTCAAAATTTTTTTTTTTTTATTGATTTTGCTTGCAACGATAGCGACACTCATATAGATTAATAGTCTATTTCATTTTTATTTTACAGATGACTGACAAAGCTGAAATCATCAACGCCACCCAGGTCCATTTTTTTGAGGGTGTCATCTTTAGCCTCATTTCTTTTATAAACAAATTTTTTTTTCTTCATGATAATTTTTTTTTGAATTAATATCAAGTGAGTTATTAAATGTATATCGTTTAATTATCTCTTTTTCATTAATTTCACCTTCAAAAAAAATGCTGAAAATGCCTTAAATTTACGTGCGTTAGACCACCGGGTTCCCTTAAACGGTCGCTATTTTGAGAGAAAGAATTACATGGAAAAAAAAGAAAATAAAAATTTGAAATTTAAAAACACGTTTGATGTTGATTGTATTGCGTGTCTCTTCCACAAAGGTTTTTTAAATCTTTTAAAAAGGTTTCATGAAAGGATAAAAACCTTTTTAAGAGCTTTCAAAAAATGTTTTTAAAATGAGTCGATGTCCGTTTTTAAACCCTTCAGCAATATTTCCTAAATTCTTTTATAAACCTTTCGATAAAAGTTTTAAAAACATTTCTATAAAAATTATAGAAATATTTAAAAAAAACATTTTTGAAAGTAGTTGATAAAACCTTTCAAAATACTTTCTTGAAATCTTTTTAAAAGCTTTCAAAAAATGTTTTTAAAATGAGTTTTTACTGAAATCTTGCAGTGAAACTTTCACTGAAACCCTTCAATAAAAGTCATTTAATAGTTATTTCGAGATTATTAATAATAAAATTATGTTTGACTTATGGCCTTTGTGTGTATTTAAGTTAATCTTACTGATTATTTTATATGCTTTATTTAATTAAAAGCAAAAAAATGTTGTGATTTTTCTGTTCTCAACCCGGAGACATAACATTATTTTAAATTAGTATTAATTTTTCAGATCTTCATACAGGTCATTTTTATGTAATTCGGTATATATAGGTTTACCAATGTAATTATTTCTAGATTATAATGAATAAACAAATAAATAACATGAGATACTAAAAAATATATTATTCATCGCAAACATTCACTACCAATACTTAATTCACGTAATTAATTCAGTAAATTTTTAGCGAGGTAGACTTACACGTATAATTATAGACTCATGCAATATTAATCCATTAAGGACAAAAAGGACACTTTTTACATATTTTTTTCAGCGGCATAACTAACTATGAAATCGTTTGTGAAAAATATCGAAAAATATCATTTCCGATGTAAAATTTCCTGATCTTTCGATTAGCGGAGTCAGAATTTCAAAACAATGTATATTAAAAAAGTTGTTATTATTTATTTAACAAAAAACACGAAATTTCGATAAAAAAGAATGTTTCATTCTATATTTTTGCATCGAAACTGGAGGCCGATTTTTTCAAACTGTGCATTTTTTGCGTCCATGGACCCTAAACTTCAAAATCCCCCATAAGGTTTTTTGAAATTAAACATGGCGGTATCTAATATGGCGGCTTAAAGATAACATTTTTTTGCTTATTCTAGTATTTTTGAATAAAACAACTTTTTTGAAATGAATGTTCGTGAAAATTAATCTAAAGGGGTTTTTCTGGTCGCTGATCATGAATCTGCTAATAGTTTTTCCAAATTCGAAATGGCGGATTCAATATGGCGGCTAAAAATTTTCAAAGTTATTCGAATTTTATGAAAATTGGTATATAGGGTTTTTTTGGGTCGCTTATTATGAATTTGGTAATTATTCTTGCAAATTCAAAATGGCGGATCCAATATAGTGGCTAAAAATTTTCAAAATCATTCAAATTTCATGAAAATTGGTATATGGGAGTTTTTTGGCTCGCTGTTTATGAATTTGGTAATTGTTTTTACAATTTCAAAATGGCGGATCCAATATGGCATCTAAAAATTTTCAAAATTATTCAAATTTCACGAAAATTGGTACATAGTGTTTTTTTAGGTCGCTGATTATGAATTTGTTAAATATTTTTCCAAATTCAAGAAGGCAGATCCAATAAGGCGATGGTTAATGGCGAAAACCATTCTTATTTTATAAAAATTAGAACGTAGAAGTTTTTACGATCACCAAATCTATGAAGATATCGTCTTTTAGCCGTAAATTCACGTTGCCCAACTCTCAACCACGTGGAAGTAAACGACAGAACTAAGGGCATCTTTTTTCTTTTTTTTTTTTAATTTTTATATTTTTTAATTTTTTTTTTTTTTTTTTTTTTTCTTTTTATTTTTTATTATTATTTATGTTATAATTTATTAATATAAAAGTAGAAAACATGAGGAACATATATGGACTTCGCAGTCTTTACACATTTTTGTTGTCTGGAAGAGCATTTTTTGAAATTTTGACAATTTTGTTTTCAAAGAAACAGTTATAGATGCGTGTGATTTACTTATTTTTGCTTTTACAAGGTAATATTTTGCATAGTGAGATCTTCTGTACCAAGTTTTTTTTCATGTACGTAATTCCGAAGAACTGTTGCATTAGCCATCGAAGATTGAATGAATCTCATAAATATCGGCCAAATCCATTTTCTTGATTTTATACTTGGCATCAAATTACTGCAATGTGAATTATGTACATCAACACCACCCATAAGTAAATTATAAATTTTAAAAGCATAAGGAAATAAGATAGCAATTTCAAAAAATGCTCTTCCAGACAACGAAAATGTGTAAAGACTGCGAAGTCCATATATGTTCCTCATGTTTTCTACTTTTATATTAATAAATTATAACATAAATAATAATAAAAAATAAAAAGAAAAAAAAAAAAAAAAAAAAAATTAAAAAATATAAAAATTAAAAAAAAAAAAGAAAAAAGATGCCCTTAGTTCTGTCGTTTACTTCCACGTGGTTGAGAGTTGGGCAACGTGAATTTACGGCTAAAAGACGATATCTTCATAGATTTGGTGATCGTAAAAACTTCTACGTTCTAATTTTTATAAAATAAGAATGGTTTTCGCCATTAACCATCGCCTTATTGGATCTGCCTTCTTGAATTTGGAAAAATATTTAACAAATTCATAATCAGCGACCTAAAAAAACACTATGTACCAATTTTCGTGAAATTTGAATAATTTTGAAAATTTTTAGATGCCATATTGGATCCGCCATTTTGAAATTGTAAAAACAATTACCAAATTCATAAACAGCGAGCCAAAAAACTCCCATATACCAATTTTCATGAAATTTGAATGATTTTGAAAATTTTTAGCCACTATATTGGATCCGCCATTTTGAATTTGCAAGAATAATTACCAAATTCATAATAAGCGACCCAAAAAAACCCTATATACCAATTTTCATAAAATTCGAATAACTTTGAAAATTTTTAGCCGCCATATTGAATCCGCCATTTCGAATTTGGAAAAACTATTAGCAGATTCATGATCAGCGACCAGAAAAACCCCTTTAGATTAATTTTCACGAACATTCATTTCAAAAAAGTTGTTTTATTCAAAAATACTAGAATAAGCAAAAAAATGTTATCTTTAAGCCGCCATATTAGATACCGCCATGTTTAATTTCAAAAAACCTTATGGGGGATTTTGAAGTTTAGGGTCCATGGACGCAAAAAATGCACAGTTTGAAAAAATCGGCCTCCAGTTTCGATGCAAAAATATAGAATGAAACATTCTTTTTTATCGAAATTTCGTGTTTTTTGTTAAATAAATAATAACAACTTTTTTAATATACATTGTTTTGAAATTCTGACTCCGCTAATCGAAAGATCAGGAAATTTTACATCGGAAATGATATTTTTCGATATTTTTCACAAACGATTTCATAGTTAGTTATGCCGCTGAAAAAAATATGTAAAAAGTGTTCTTTTTGTCCTTAATGGGTTAAACAATTTGCAATTTAATGTGGCAGTTAGAAGCTATTTGTCAGTTGCTCCCGAATCCTACACGTGTAAAAATATGATTATCTTATAACGTTTTGGTTTAATAACAAATCGATTGCTTATAGCAAAAATGGTAAAATACAAATAAAGCAATTGATCAAGCAATCATAATTATGAATAATTATTATGATGAATGTCGTTAGAAATTGAGGTGGTATGAGTTTTTAACTTTTGTCTTCTTTTAAGATGCAAAATGTTCGGTAGCCCGAAATATTATTCGCGACGTGCGCGTATTTTCGATACGCGAAGACGCGCCATGTTTTCGTTCGCGCGTAAAAGGCGGGATAACAGGGGGGGGGGACGCGACGCGATTTTGTTTGTTCGCGCTGCCTCGAGGCTCACGTGTTTACCGTGAAAATTTTCGTTAAAACAAAAACCGATCGCCGTGAGGCAAGGAGGAGCGCAAGACGCGAGCGGTGGGGTTATTTTTGTAATAGACGAATTCGCGCGGACTCGGCAGTCTCCTGCGGTTCACGGTCGAAGGAACTTCTCGCAGATAAAAACGCATCTTACGTAATACGCTACTACTCCTTGTCTACACTTACTCGCACACACCAGGAGCTCCGGTCAATTCGTAATACGTTACGGTGAGCGTGGATGTGGTATGACGATACCGCCACGCAACAATCCATGTTGATTCAATTTGATTGTCTCAACCTAGATGCATCTAGATTCATTCGTTATCGTTTATTCAAGACACACACACACACACACACACACACACACACACACACACACACACACACACACACACACACACACACACACACACACACACACATAATACACGCATACAATCAAACGTAGTTGTAATCTTCGTCATCGTAGGGTTTTAATGCCTTAGTGCTTTTCCCCGAGCAATAAAAGAACGTTTCCTATTGGCTCAAAATCGTCGTGTTTTTTATTTTACCACGTCATCATCCTCAACCTATAAAGAAAATTTGAACTTGAAAAACAGCGCAAAGTAAGCATTGTTTTTCAACGCGACACAAAAAAAATGAGCGTTTTTATAGTTTTACTATAAAAAGCTTATTTTTTTGCTATTTTAAAAGAATGATGGATATATAATATGTTCATCAGCTTTTCGGCTAAATAAAATAAGAACAGCGTTTTCTTAAAATATTTTGGGGAAGTTTTATTTAAATATTGTTATATAAACCTTTCTAAATCTTTTTTATAAAGCTTTCCATACAATGATTTAGAAATATTTTGTAAAACCTTCGAAAGAAGGTTCGTGAAAGATTTCTGTAGCCGTTAAAGAAGTATTTTATTCTAGTGGCAGTATTAATTCAAAAAATCCTTTCAGAAAATTTCTCACAGCCTTTTCAAAAATATTGCTTGGAATTTTTTGAAAGTTTTCTCAAAACATTTTAGAAATGTTTTTAAAAGATTTATAGAAAGGTTACATTAACACGTTGAGCGCCACGCCGATTTTTAAAGAAGACTCTTTCAGGCCACGTGTGCCACTTAGGAGCGCTGGTATTGTAGGGTACGAAAATATTGTAAATTATGTTACGATAAAAATGTAATAAAAGATGGTAGAGAAATGGCCAGGAAAAAGACTAAGCGAGTTGTCACATTTTGTAGTACCTGTAAAGGAGAACCGTTTTTATGTTTACCGTGTTTCAATAAAATCCATTAATCCTGTAATGAGTCAAAATTAAGTAAATTTTAAATAAATTTTCTGCAATTCCATAAAACAGTGTAAATTTTATAGTTCCATATCATGTTATACGCTGTCAGCCAGCGGTGGTTGACGCGGCCTAAATAAAAGTTCAATGTCAGCCACCGATGGCTGACGCGGCCTAAACGGAAAGTCCAGTGTCAGCCACCGATAGCTAACGTAGCGCTCAAAGTGTTAAAATACTACATAAATGATTAAAAATCCTTTTCATAAGGCTTTTTTTTTCCATACAATGATTTAATAACCTTTTGTAAAACATTCGATAAAAGGTTCCTCTAAGGCTTCTGCTGTCTTTCAAAAGATGCCTTATACTAATGTAATAATTATTCAAAAAATCCTTTCAGAAACATTCTCATAGAATTTTCAAAAATATTTCATGGAATCTTTTAAAAATATCTTTTGAAAGTTTTCACAAAACATTTTAGAAATGCTTCTAAAAGATTTATAGAAAGGTTTCATTAAAATATTACATAAATGTTTTAAAATCCTTTTCATAAAGCTTTCCATATAATGATTTAGAAACCTTTTGTAAAACGTTCCAGGAAAGGTTTCTGTAAAGTCCGGTGCAAAAAACCTTTTCTTTTTGGCCGTTCAAGTAGTAGTTCATGTGAGAAAACACATGAACTACTACTTCTTCACATGTGAGAAAACGCCGTTCGACGTCTCTCAGCTTCAATTCATATGTCCTTGCTTCTGGATCATTCCTGACACTTCTAAACGTTTTGAAACTGTTGATTCATTTACTTGTAATATTTTTTCAAGTTCTGCTAGCATCTGACATCGGTTTTGATCAAGTTATTCTTCCAATTCTTTGTCGTCAAATTTTTTCGGTGCGCCAGAGCGTTTTTTATTCTCAAGTTCAAAATCATTATTTTTGAAGAATCGAAATCAGTCTCTGCGTATCGTATCCAACAGAGCATTGTCACTGTAAGTTCCAACAAGAATTCTGTGTGCTTTAGCTGCAGATTTCTTTTGAATAAAATAGTGCAGTCAAATTCCCTGCAAATACACTTTATTTAACACAAAAGTAGATATTTTCAGAACCAATAAAGATTACTTTGTTTACACTAAAGTGAACTATTATAAACTGAAATTTAAGGTTAGATACATTACTTCCTTGCAGATGCGACACTATTCGAAATCCCATGCACAGAGTACTGCTACTGCCATTTTTGAAGAAACGGCGAGAACTCATTCAAGGTCGTAATAAAAAGAGAAAACCATGGGACGAAAGAAATGTCGTGAAAGAAGTTCATCATGTAAAAAATATTTAGAAAAATGTTTTAAAAAGAAGATAGAAAAATGTAAACAGAAAACCAAGGAAAGATAAACGTCGAAAAAGGTATTACGATTCTAGCGACTCCGACTCCGTATAACGTGATTACTCATTATTTTCCAGAAGAAGAAAAAAGTAGTCTTCTCAAAAAATATCCAATTCCTGAAATTGTATTTTTACTGATCCTTTAAAATTAAATGCTGAAGTGAAAGCGGTCGTAAAAACGCCTGTTAGTAACAGAGACGCAGATATAATGCTAAAACAAAAAAAAATTTCAGCATGCCTTGGTGCGATTACAAAAGTGTTTGGTCTGTTTGTAAAGGATAGTCAAGATGTAAATGACATACTTTTAATAGAATGTTTGCACGAGTCAATTAAATTTTTAACTGATTTACAACAAGAAGAATTGTAATTTGCATAAATTTAATTATTGCTAATATAAATTCATCTTTGTGAGAAACTTTAAATAAAACCAAATTTGAAAATTTTTTGTTTGGCGATAATTGGATAAAGCTATTAAACCTGTAAGAGCCTTAGAAACAACAACTAAGGAGCTTAAACCAGGCTTAAATTATAATAAATCAGAAACTTGAACAACTCGCCTCGTCATCAAGGGAAAGAATAGAAGACGGCAGGTGGGTTTGAAGCTCGGAAAACATTCCAATAAGTATTTGCGAACCAAACGCATTAGAGCCCGTATTGGGAAAAAAACAGAATTGTTCCAATTATGATAAACGCCATTAGAAAAACCAGTAACATTGCAGGTCAACTTTGCTGCTTTGTGTCAAAATGGAATAAAGTTACATCGGACCCAACCGTGTTTTCATAGTTAAAGAGTTATAAAATTCCTTTTCAAAGATTTTATCCAAAAGAAAAAATTTGGTCTACAAATAAGAAAATACAAATTTCAAAATTATTGAATGATTTGTTAAAAAAGGGAAAATCATTATGTTTGAAAATAACAGTCAACAATTTATTTCTGAAATCTGTTTAAGACTTAAACCTAACGGAAAATACAGAATTATATTGAATTTACAAAACTTAAATAAATTCATATTGGGAAAACACTTAAAACTAGAAGATGATAGAACAGTTACAAAGCTAATGACTAAAAATTGCTTTATGATAACATAAGATCTTAAAGATGCTTATTGTTCAATATCTATACATAGATTTGATCGAAAATATTTCAGATTCAAGTTCAATAATGAACTTAACGAATTTACATGTCTTCCATTTGGTTTAACCCATTTACGTCGGATCTGCACGTTTTGACATGCACACTTTCAACGCTATAGCAGAGCATGAAATCGTCGGAGAAAGATCATGCGACCCACTATTTGATGTAGATTTTTTCAAGATCTTTCGAAATCCGGGGTGCAGAAGTCAAAAAAATGCATTTTTCATTAAGATTTTATCGATGTTTAAAAAAAAAACGAGAAATTCTTGGGCAATTTTTTTATAAAACCTAAATTTTGACTAGGATTCCATTTAGCAATGGGTCTAAAACCTACGTAGATCGTGCATAAAATGTTTTTCCTTAAAGATCATACCGTTTTGAATATTGAAATTCAAGATGGCGGATCCAACATGGCGACCGATGTATAATAAGTCATGGAAATATTAAAAATGTAATCAATTAGGGATTATTTTTTTCTTTTGCGATTCCTTTACCTTCTTACTGTTAAATTTGAAGTGACTAAGGTATAAGGAAATACCTCCAAGTGATTCAATGCGAAAAGCTAATAGGAAACAAACACAAAAGTCGGAAAAATGGTGGAATTTCGATGTTTTCTATTATTCAAATATTTTTTGAACCGGGTAAAGAGTACTTTGGATGGTTTTTACAGGCACTGATTATAAATCTATTGACCGATTTTCGAAATTTAAAATGGTGGATCCAATATGGTGGACCAAGACCTCAAAAATTAAAAATTATCGGAAACAATAAACTTCTTCCATTTCTACTCGAAAATCCAAGCAAAAAAATTCCCCTCATCCCCTCTCCCACCCTTGCCTCCAAGCTTCTCACCCCATAGGTGCGCCTACCGTGGGTGCCGTGGGTGCACCGGCACCCACAATTCAAAATCAATATCTATTTTTTTCCAGAACAATATTATCCAAAAATAACACAGTACAACATGGAAAATGTTCAACTAACAAAAAAAAGGTAACCAACACCTAAGTAGGAAAATTCTCAAAACAATATATAATTGATGTATAATTCAATATAGTTTATACATAACTAATGTATAATTATATAAAAATTATAAATACAGTGCAACATGTGAATAAGACTGCCCTCTCTCTTCTTTTAACGGGTCACCCCCACTTGCGACTTTGAAAAAATCAATTTTTTGTTAATTGCATTTTTTTGAAGTATAAGTATCTGAGAATATGACCTGGAAATTTCAAGTCGATCCGAACAAAATTGACTGAGATATGAGCGTTGAAAGAGAAGAATCCGTTGTGTAAACAACCGGCAATTAAAACTTTAAACGCGTTTTTCTCGAAATGGCATTTCTAAAGTCGGTGACCAAGATTACTCAAACACTAATAAACCGATCTTCTTGAAATTTTGCAGGCTTATTTAATACATAAAAATGTAGTCTTTAATCGTTTGATTTTTTGTTTAAAAAAAAAATGGCCGTTTTATAGCCAAAAAACGGCCGTTTTTTTTCGTTAAAATCAAACCATCAACTTTGACTGTCCGCCATTTTGTGAAAAATGAATATTTTTTCAAATCCTTCGATTAAAGACTAGTTTATACTTATATTTAACTAAATCTATCCACATTTTTTGTTTCAAATGATCCACTTTGCCGCAATGTTGGTCACCGCAAACCGTATAAATAAAAACACTATTTCATTGGCGGCCATTTGCCACTTAACAATGTAATATTTTGCAATAAAAAAATTACTGAAAGTTCTTTAAGATGTATTCTTTAAGATGATATAATAATCGTTTAAAAAAGTTTTGTAGTTTTCTTTAAAAAAATTCATGAAAAAGGCCTTTTTTGTTGAGCTACAACTGGGGGTAACCCCTTAACGCAAAGCAAAAACCATTTGAGTGAAAGAGACGGTGAGCGGTCTTATTGAGAGGTTGCACTGTAATTTCAAAAAATTTTCCATCCAGGCATCTATAATTTGGCTATCCTTCGCACACATATAACTCACCTCATTGAACCAGCGGGTAACTCCGAGAGCGCGTCACTTCTTCTGTAATTTTTGACTCCAAACCGCCGCATGGTTCCACACCTGGTACCCCCTTGTAAATCTTCAAATCACGAAGTGAAAAGAAATGTCAAGTTTTCTTGATTTTACATGGGTTTTCTGAACAATTTTTACATATATGTAAAGGATGTCACAAAAGTCCCGGAACGGCTGTATATTTCCTAAGGTGGGGTATTTCGGAAAATGGTCGAGCGTACGGCGAGGCAATGCCAGCTACTGCAGGCAATACAAAAACGAAAAAAAACCAAATCTAGCAATAGAAGCGCGAGCCCAGTTGTTTTGCCAAACCTGCCGCCGATCCGGACACACTGCCGCGAGCTGCCGAACTCGCCCAAGCCAAAATACCGCACTATCGAGCCATTATTGTAAAAAGCCTGGCCACAGCATGGCCTAGTGCAGGAGCAGACAGTTCAACAATGCCGATCGCCAGAGAAACAAACATCGTCTCTAGGAAAAGAGCGCACCGAAGGAGATGCACCGTCCAGCAATGTGCTCGACGAACTACCTAGAAATAGACGATGCGTTAGGAGAATTAATAGCATTAGACTTAAATTCCCTGGAAAACTAATACCGTAGATATACGAGGGCGGTTCAATAAGTACCCGTGTTAGAAATGAAGACACCATTTTTTCAAAAAATTTTTTTATTTTCCAACATAGTCTCCTTTTAGAAAGATACACTTCTCCCAACGTTCCTGCCATTATTTTAACCCCTCCAAAAAATAGGATTTGTCGAACTCTCCAAAAGACGCCTCTGTCTTGGCGATGACTTCCTCGTTTGAGCTAAATTTTTTTCCCGCGAGCCATTTCTTCATGTTAGGGAACAAGAAAAAGTCACAGGGAGCCAATCGGGTAAATACGGGGGGTGCGGCAGCAATTCATAACGCAATTCATGCAGTTTAGTGGCAACAACTCTGGATGAATGTGCTGGTGCGTTATCATGGTGAAACAGCACCTTCTTTTTTGCCAAATGCGACCGTGTCTCCATCAATTTTTTGTCGAAGCGGTCCAACAACTCACTGTAGTATTGTCCAGTGATCGTTCTTCCTTTTTCTAAAAAATCCATGAGGATGACGCCGTTTGTATCTCAAAAAATCGTCGCCATGACCTTTCCGGCCGATGGGACCGTCTTCGCCTTCTTTGGAGCAGATTCACCGGGAGAAATCCATTGCTTTGATTGTTGCTTAGTTTCTGGTGTGTAATGATGAATCCAGGTTTCATCAACGGTGATAACTCGACGCAAAAACTCCTTCAGATCTCGCTTAAATTGCTCCAAACACTGCTTCGAAGTTAACAGCCGCATACGCTTGTTGTCCACCGTGAGCAATCGCGGCACCCATCAGGCCAATAATTTTTTCATCGCCAACTTATCATGTAAAATATTAATTGCCGTTCTGGTCGACACACCTACGGCCTCTGCTACTTCGCGCACTTTCATTCGTCGATCAGCGAGAATCATGTCGTAGACTTTTTTAATGATTTCCTCGGTAACTACGTCTGCCGGACGTCCTGGTCGCTCTTTATCAAAAATGGATGTTCACCAATGTTTAAATTCGTTGAACCAATATCTAACTGTGGTCATAGATGGCGAAGTGTCCCCATAAACAGCATCTAACTTTGCTTTTATCTCCTCGCATTTTTTCTCATTCAAAAACAAAAAGCGAATTACCGAACGATACTGCTCTTTTTCCATTTTAGCGAAAATCACGAAACACGTCTTACTCGAATGGCTGCCAAATCCAAACTAACCTATCAATCAGTCCTAAATTTGTTTTACCGTTGTTTGATAGATGGCAGCACACGATGATAATATCAACTTTCCTTAGGAACGCCCTCTGTCGCCAATCACGGGTACTTATTGAACCGCCCTCGTACGTCAAAATAAACGCAGATGTAATGCTCATCTCGCTTACGTTGGACAGTAGATCCGAGGCAAACCTCATAAAAATCGGAGTAATCCCAGACGTCAACCAGATTGACAGGCACCTCACCTAATTCATTAAAGGGATAGGCGCCGCCGCAAAAACTACTTTGGGTAGAGTTTGGTTGAAAATAGCTGGAATCAAAACCGAATTTTTAGTAGTACCCAACTCACTATCCATACCGTACCAAGGATTACTAGGATCGTCGCACTTTATAGAAAATAAAGTGGTCATAAATTTCAGAGAAAAATACTTTCTACTTAATAACCATCGCATAAAAATCCACCAAAACGACGATGCTTGTTTCGAAATAGAAGACGCCCGCATAACCAGTGTAAACGTAAAAGATGCACCGCGATGCTTACCATTTATATGCACAGGGAATTCACCATTTAGCCGTCTGAAGAAGTTTTTAGTTGATTCCGGATCAGAAGCCAACCTGATTAAAAGAGAGTTATTACCGACCCACTGTATCGTCAATATCTCAGAACGCGTCAACCTCAAAAGACTAGGATCGGATCTGCTGTCATCGAAAGGAACGACGAAAATCAAGAACCTTAGACAAATTACAACCTTTCAGATTATCCCGAATGACTTCAAGACACCAGGAGACGGTATAATAGGCGCAGAATCTCTTGAAATACCAGAGCCATTATAGACTTTGTTTGATAGAAATTAAAAGTAAATGGCCAAGAAACCTCCCTCACTTACGAAAGAAATCCAGACCTAGCGGCATCAGAAATCGAGTCTGTTCCCACGACCGAAGGAAACCTGGATATTTTTAGTAACATTCCTTGTGCCTCATCGACTTCTAACAGCGCATGTGATGACTTCGACCTGGAAAGCGAAGATATATCCTGTGAGTCAAACGAGGGCATTGCACATCAGTACTTAATATCACAAGCAGAGATGACGGATGAATTAAACATCCACGCCGAGGGCTTTGAAGGAACGACAACTTTCTACAACATTAGACCAATCGATTGCCCACACAACCACCATTCCGACGCCGACGAACCCACTGAAAACCTTTTGAGGCTGGATCACCTAAATAGTGACGAAAAAAGTTACGTTATCGACCTAGTAAGATCAAATAAAGGGATATTCTTCTTACCAGGAGACAAATTAAAACTGTTCACCAGCAAAGGAACCATCGAGAAATATACCTTACATGATTATTGAAAATTGGACCAAGTAGACAACGCGTACTATGAAGGAAGAGTGTTTATTTTAATGCACCTTCCGATTTTTAAGATCAAGACGCGAATGCCTAATTCATAGCTTTGATCTGCAAGAATCTTTCTTTGAAAATGCAAGAACAAATCAGAACCTATGACTAATCCTACATGATATAAGTGCAAGAACCTACTGATCCCTAGTTTCTAGAAGATACACAGATCAATCACAAGTATTACCACTACGCCTGCCCTATCAGCCAGCTCTATCCATTCATATCGTTTTCTAGACAAGTCGCAGCGTAAAAAACTATCGCCGACAAATGCCGACTTAAACTGACCAAGAGATAGAGGGCCATCTAGTGTTCTATAATTCTCTTACCACACGCTTATCTTTTTTCCTTATCTCTTACACCCTTATCCTCCACAATAGGAAAGGTTGAAAAGAAAAGACCGATCAGAAGTGTTAAGATTCACTTAACCAGAAAAGAGGATCTAGTAATAATATTAAAAATCAAGTATTTCAACAGCAAAAAAGAAGATTTGAATGTTACTCAAAATGCGAAACAAGGAAAAATCAAAATACATTCTCACCAAATCTTATGGAACCAAGCTATTTTGCCAATTACCATGGAATACAACCGAAGAAGAAATATTTGACAACTGAAATATTTGAACCATTGGACAATATCAAGATTATACGAAATGATAGAGGATAAACTACTTGTCGATATGTAGAATATATCGACACTAAAGACTATGTTATGGTTCTATAAAAATTAAGGAAAAATATCGAGCTATCTTTGCGGACTCACCAACAGTTCCCAGAGTCGAACAAAAAAATAACCATCAAAATGCCAAGATATTACATTTCAAATATCTACTTTAAGTCGATTGCATAATGTTCGAATTTCATATGGACACATGTCAAATACAATACCAAAGAAGCTATCATCAAAAGGATCCGAAATTCGAGACCCTGATAGTAAAGACGAATATTCAAAAATTAACAGAAAAAAACAGTAAGCAAACTATTAATATTATTAAAGACCACGACTGAAAGCAGAAATTAGTCCCACACTCACTAACTAAGGTAAAAGAAGAATGAAAATATACATACAAGGTCAATAACACATACTACTATGATCAAAAAGTAAGACCAATTTTCAATTTAAATTTCGCGGGTTTATCGGTTTGACGAAACTTTTTTTTAAGATGTTGGCGCTGTGAGAGACATCTGTGTCAAATCTCATGTCAATATATTCATTAGTTTGCAAGTGACGCTCGTTTTTGTGAACATTAGAAAGTGATTTCGGCGATTTTTATAATGTCAGATTTTAGTGAGCAAAGAAGTTGCATTAAATTTTGTCTTCGGAATGAAATTTCTTGTGCAGAAACGTTCAGAATGTTGCAAAAGGCCTTCGGTGAGCAGACCTTGTTATAAAGAAATGTTTACAAGTGGTACAAACAGTTCAAAGAAGGCAAAGACAACGTCGAAGACAAAGAGCGTCCAGGACGACCATCGACATCAACTGATGAGAAACACATCAAAGAAATCAAAAACCTTGTACTCAAAGATCGTCTGTTAACAAACAGAGACCTTGTTAATACTGTTGGTATTTTATTTGGATCGATTCAAGCAATTTTGTAAGATCATTTGGGTCTCAAATGCGTCAAATCTTGATTGGTTCTAAGAATACTAAATTTTTTTGAAAAAGAACGTTGTAGTAATGTTTGCGAAGAGACGCGTTCTGACTAATAGAAAGTCATCGAACTCATTATTATGGAAGATGAGACATGAATCTATGCCTACGATCCAGAAACAACCGATCAATCGAGCGAATATCGTGCCAAAGGTGAAGCAAGACCAAAAAGATCACGTCAAAGTCGTTCAAAAATCAAGGTCATGTTGACAGTTTTCTTCGATTATCGTGGTGTTGTGCATTCAGAATTTCTTCCACCGGGCCCAACTGTTAACAAGGAATATTATTTGAGTGTTATGCGTCGTTTGTGTGAAGCTATTCGCAAAAAGAGGCCGGAATCGTGGCAAGACAACTTATGGATTTTACATCACGATAATGCATTGTCTCACGCCGCATTGATTATTCGCGACTTTTTGGCCAAAAATTCAATTCATATTGTTCCACAACCATCGTATTCGCCTGATTTAGCACCGTGTGACTTCTGGCTATTCAATAAACTCAGAAGACCACTTCGGGGACATTGTTTTGACTCGATTGAGGAGATTAAACGTGAATCGCTGCGTCAATTGAAGGCAATTCCGAAAAAGGACTTTTCTGACTGTTTCGAGGATTGGAAAAGACATTGACATTATAGTATTATGTCGGGCGCGGACTGCTTTGAAGGCAACGAAATAGATTTAAAAGAATAAAGAATTTAAAAAAAAAAAAAAAAAAATTGGTCTTATTTTTTGATCAGAGTAGTATAATATAATTATGCGAAAACAAACATACTAACATCTAAGTTAAGTATTCACATTTTGCTTGCAAGGGCAATCTAGACGACTTCTTTCTTTTTTTTTTCTCTAATATTATTCAAAATAATGTTATCATAAATGATGTCTAAAAAGACCGTACTGACATCCTGCATAACCTAAGTTACAAAATATCATTATTACTACTAAATACTAGCAAACCTTTAATGCCAATTTCTGTAAATGCAATTCAAACTATTTAATTTTTATTGGTAGTTATGTTTCACTTTTATTATATCTATACAACAAAAAAACAAAATTGCTCGTATTCACAACTAGGTTAAGAATCTTTTCATGTAAGGGTAATCTAAATCATTTCTTCCCGATTTATTCCTTTACCATTTCTAGTAATGTGTTATAATATTATTAAATTAATTTAGATAATCTGCAACCCTAACATTGTTGAACAAACTAACAATTTTTCAAATTAAGAATTTTATTAATACAAAACTAACAATAAATAATTATAAATACTAACCACTACAGGAACTTCATTCGTGTAAAAGCAATCTAAACTATTTCTAATTCTATCAATTCTGCATCTCTTACAATTATAATCAATCTAGTTTAGATTCCCTACAACTATAACATTATTATAAGTAATAACAAGCCTATATAGTGATATACACTTTTATATTTAATTAAATAATGAAAATCTAGGAAAATATTCGGATATAATTTTATATATAATTTTACATATAATCTAAAGTATACAATATCAATAATAACCGTAATCACTAACACTTAGGCTAAGCACGCGCTACATAAAATTAATCTAAATAATTCCTATTATGACATTTTGTTATCTCCCTTCCTATAAGCATAACTAAATGGACTATCTGAGCTGAACCTCCTAAGATAGTATATTGCTTTCTTTACAATACGTTTAATACTCACAATAATGATGCAAATTTATTTTTATGGAAAAATAATACAAAACCGGAAGAGTTCGACCAATATTATAACTCACACACGCATAGAGAGCCGAGTAACCCAACTCTTCTCAGCACGCACACAATCGAAGAAATGTTTATAAAAGCAATAAACAAAAAAAATTAATTTATGAGATTTAGCATTTTCTTTGATCGCGCTAGTGAAATTCTACGACTTACTGGAAATCACCGATGCGGGTCAAACAAAAATCCCCACGTTGACTCCACAAGTGAGTCTTCGCGATACTTCAGGAGGAGTTCCTCCTGGCAGTTATTACTAGGTAGCCCAGACTATCCAGTCAAATTTTAGCAGACTCTTTTCTATTTTCTTTGGCCATAACGTTAAAATTTTCTAGCGCCTAAATTTAATAATTTTTTTTTTATTCTACTAAAAAACTTTGATAATTTTTAAGATCTTGTTTAAATTAGTTAATTAATTTCTGAGTTTCAATTTCAATCTTTAATTACATTTTCGAATAGTTCATTAGAGTGATTCGTTATCTTTTATTTTAAAAATATAAATATTACACAGATATATAAGATTTTATATCACGCGTGAGCTATTGTATTCCCCAAGGACATCGGTGCGTTGAATCTGATTCTGGCCTCAGCATTGCTCTATAAGCAAGATTTTTGATATATTTTAACCTAAAAGTGCAATTGTCGCTTTTTTCTGATATATTTAAAGTTATATAGCATCGCAACGTTCTTTAAAAAAAAATTAAACACAACATCTTACAGTACAAGTCTTCTTTCGAATACCGTTGAGTTTCTTCAAATATCTTTATTGCTGAGAAATCGCATTTTGAAAATTCTATATTTATAAATTTCTCGAATTTTAAAAATCCGTAAACCCCAACAACAATACTTAGATTTAAAAACCACGAAACAAAAAACAACCTAAACATCCCACAAATCCCAAACTCACAAACCCACAAACACCAATCCTATAAACCCAAAAACCATAAACCCACAAAACCCAAACTCACAAACTGTAAGCCTGCAAACTCACAAACCCCTGTCCCCCTTGTCTCTAACGTTTGAGGTGCTTGTTTAGCGCGTGTCCCCTTGCCTCTTGTGTTTCCAGTTAGTTAATTAAGATGTGGTGCCTCTTTTCTAATTAGTCACATGTAATAGGATGATTTTACATTTTTCATTAGGATGATTTTCGTTTTCTTGATGGTTTAAAGCTTCTAGTCCCTCTCTTGTGTTTTACACTCGCTTCATGACGCTTTAAATTCCAACAATAGTCAGCCACCATATTTCTGTTCCATCGTCTTTGTTACCTCCTTTCCATTTCTTTTAAATCTCGGTAGAACTTTTCTTTTTGCTCTTCACTAAAATCTCCAAGATTCTTAGGAAATATTTCCAAATGCGATTTTAGAAAATCTATTTTCAGGCTTATATTACAACCTAATTGTTCAAAACTTTTAAGCTGACCAGAACCTTATGATTGGCATCTTTATTATTAGATGTAGTAAAAAGTAATCCATTATTTTGCCAATAGATGGCTTTAGTAGTCTGTATCTCCCGTTGTAAAAGTGCGATCGGGTTACACTAGATGGCGTTAGAAAGATAAGATTTCGTACTAAAAAAGCTTCTGATACAGTTTTGTGATTGCTTGACTCAGTATTTTTTTAGCACGCGTCAAAGATGGACACCAACAAAGAGAAAATACGCCATATTTTACAGTTTTTCTTCGATAAAGACGAAAACGCAAGCCAGGCAGCTGAAAATGTGAATAGTGTTTATGGTCCTAATACTGTAACAGTCAATCACGCGCAATTTTGATTTCGTCGATTCCGTTCCGGTAATTTTGACGTCAAAGATGCACCACGCTCTGGAAGGCCAATTGTCGAAAATGTCGATAAAATAATGGAAATCGTCGAGTCCGACCGTCACGTAAGCACTGTTTCGATTGCTCAGGAGCTAAACGTTGCACAAGAAATCGTTTGGAACCACTTAAATAAGCCTGCATACAAAAAGAAGTTCGATGTATGGGTGCCACACGAGTTATCGCAAAGAAACCTCATGGACCGAATTTCCATCTGCGAATCGCTGCTGAATCGCAATAATATCGATTCATTTCTGAAGCGGATGGTTACTGGTGATGAAAAGCGGGTCACTTACGATAACGTCAAGCGACAACGGTCGTGGTCAAATCGCGGTGAACCGGCGCTAACGGTGGCCAAGCCAGGATTGACAGTCAGGAAGGTTTTGCTGTGTATTTGGTGGGACTGGCAGGGAATCATCTACTATGAGCTGCTCCCTTACGGCCGAACTCATAATTCGGACCTGTACTGTCAACAATTGGACCGTCTGAAAGAAGCAATCGCCCAGAAGCGGCCAGCTTTGGCCAATAGGAGAGGAATTGTGTTCCATCAGGACAACGCCAGGCCGCATACATCGAAAGTGACTCGCCAGAAGCTCCAAGAGCTTGGTTGGAAAGTTCTTATGCATTCACCTTATAGTCCAGACCTGGCACCAAGTGATTACCACCTGTTCCTCTCTATGACGAATGATTTTGCAGGTAAAAAATTCGCCTCAAGAGAAGATTGTGAAAATCGACTGTCCCAGTTTTTTGACAATAGGGACAAGGGTTTCTATGAGAGAAGCATTATGAAATTACCTCCAAAATGGCAACAAGTTATCGAATAAAACGGTGCATATTTGACCTGAATCGTATCATTCTATCTATGCTAAATAAAACCTTCAATTTAATGCAAAAATAATGGATTTCTTCTTACTACACCTAATATTTCCTAAAAACCCTTCTGTAACTTTTCTGAAATCTACCCAGGCTGATATTTCTTTATTCGTCAATGTTTTTTTAAAAATCTATAGACTTCATTAAACTCCTTATGTCTGTATCAGTAGAAATCCCCATTCTAATCCTCTATTGCATACAAAGCCATTTTTGGCTACTAAACTTTAGTAATTTTTTTCTACCCTAATTTTCAACAAAATTTATAAAATTTTATTATAGTAATATTAGGGAGTTCAAACTGAAATGAAACGCAATTTTTATTGTCTATGGCCAACGTCGTATGTCATTATAACCTCACTTTTCTCCGGTGCGTACGCAAAGTCGTTCTTAGTGAAATTTACTGCAGCTTTGTTGGTGGAAATTAAATAGAAAAGGTAAGAAAATTGATTTTAAATAATGTAAATAATGTTCTACAAAGCTTCTGTTTTTGACTCCTATCACAGTTTATTCAAAATATTTGTTCCTTATACTTCATTTTCACTATTTTCTACGGAAGCCATTTTTAGCTTCGTATGCAGTTACGATGAAGTAAACTTGCGCCTATAATGGCTTCGCATGCATTCAGAGTTCTTTTTTTCTATCTTTCCAGAATGCTTTCTTTACGCTTTTATGGCACTGCTAACTGCATTAAACCTATTCCTGGTGATGGCTCTCTTAGTGACGATGATTTACTATCTGATTCCGATGACGATGTTCCGCTTTCACGCTTGCGCAACCAAACACGTAAAAAACCAATAATTATTCCACCATCCGATACGGATACTTCCGATGACGAAATAGCTGATCCTAGACCTAAAACTTTCAAACAGAAGCGAGTAGTAAAGGAAAAAATTATCTGGACGGAAGGAAAAATGCTAGCGTATGATGAAAACAATTTCAAGTTTAGTGGTAGCCTGGAATTGCCAGAGTTTACTCAAGAATTAGAATCACCTGCCGAATTTATCCAATTTTTTTCACAGAAGATTTGATAACATTTATTACGGAACAGTCGAATCTGAAATCTACTCAGGTCAATGTTAGCAAGCCAGTAAATGTCACAAACGATGAGATTGAGTAATTTATAGGTATTGTCATCTTCACCTCATTAGTCCATCTACTATCTACACGGATGTATTGGTCCAACAACATTGGTCAGCATCAAGTCAATTCAATAATGACATGTAATAGGTTTGACATGATAAAACGTCATTTTCATTTCAATAATAATGATGATTTCAAACCAGCTGGTACACCAGGTCATGACAAATTGTTTAGAATTCGGCCTCTTATAGATAAAGTAAGAGAACGATTACTTTTGATACCCAAAGAAGAATATTTGGCCGTAGATGAGCAAATTATACCCACAAAAGATCGGCACCAACTCAAACAGTATAATCCAGCCAAACCTCATAAGTGGGGGTACAGAAATCAAGTGTTGAGTGGCGTATCCGAGTTCAGTTATGATTTCGATATTTTTGCTGGCGATCAAAGCAACGTTTTTCCAAGTGATGCACCAGATCTTGGTGTCAGCTCCAACGTTGTTACACGACTGACATCTACTGTGTCTCGAAATGTAAACCACAAAATATTTTTCGATAACTGGTTCACAAGCATAAAATTGCAAGTTTACCTGTATAAGAATGGATTGCTGCCATTGGGAACCGTTAGGATGAACAGAGTACCAAACGCTGATATGCCTACAGAAAAGGACCTACAGAAAGTAGGTCGTGGTGCTATCGTTGAGAAAATCGCCATCGTCGATGACGTAAAACTAAGCCTGGTATCATGGTATGGCAATAAAGTGGTCAGTTTATTGTCGACGTTTGTTGGTAGTGAACCGATTTCGACTAAGACTAGATATTTCAAAAAAGATAAACAGTACAAGGGCATAACATCGCCACAATCCGTTGATGTGTATAACCGACACATGGGAGGAGTTGATTTGCTTGATTCTTTGTTAGGTCTATATAGGATCAAAATAAGGTCTCATCAGTGGTATAAAAAAATATTTTTCCACTTGGTTGATATGTGCGCAGTTAATGCCTGGTTACTGTGGCGACGCAAGACTGACCTATACATGTTACTGTTTGACTTCAAGCTCGCCACTTATGAACATTATTGCAAGGCTGGCAAAAGCATCTCAAGGAAAAGAGGCCGTCCTAGTATCAATAATCCCGGTACACCTACCTCGTTAAGAGGAAATACTCCTACGTTAACCAGAACGGGTACTCCTACCAGTACAAATGAATCTCCCGCACCTCGGAAAAGGGCACGGAAAAGGGCACGGAAAACCCCAGCAAAAGTGCAAAACCTACCTCTAAATTCAGTACGTTCAGACAAAATTGACCATTTACTGATTCACCAAAGGAATCGTCAATTATGCCAGAATGATTGTTCTTTACGTTCTCACATGAAATGTGAGAAATATGACGTTTTTCTTAGCTTGAATGAGAAAAGAAACTGTTTTAGGGAATTTCACCTTGTATGAGTTTTGGTATTTGTTGTCTATTGGAAGCCAAAAATGGCAGTCTCATACACAGACGTTATTGCATGGGAAGCCAATTTTGGCTTCTGTTTTTTTTTTCCGAAATAAGAAACTTATTTTTCTTTTCACTTTATATTTTATCTTATAAGCCTTAATAAAACACATTAAAACATAAAAATATTTTTTTTCTTTATAATTCAATAATTCATGCAATAGAGGGTTAATTTTAGTATCTGATAAAGATAAGAAGTGTTGCAACAAGTACTGAAAGCATAGTTTACTCTGATCGAAAGCTTTCACGAATTGCTTTATCAATCCTAATTTGATGTGCAAGAGTAGAAATAGAATTTCGTTAGGGTCAACAAGAGGTTCATTTGAAATATTGCATCATCCTGGCTCTAAGGTTTGATGTATGGTCCAGATGTTTAATACCTATAGTTCTCTTTGTTCTGACTATTCCACATAAACATATAACACGGATTTTTGGTATAAACTGTTTGTTGCTCTAATAATATACCTATGATTTTCAAATTTCCACATATAAGCCAATTATGTTCATGATACTTGATCTTGTCAAGAACCTGTTTCATACTCTTGTATGATTCTTTCATACATACTGAATGGGCAATAGGAATAGAAGTATATTTATTACCATTCTGCAAAAGGAGTGCTTTTAAGCTTCTTTTAGAAGAATCTTTTCATAGGCGCCATTGATTTGAGTCATACGACAAACCTAACGTTGTCATTAAACCTGTAATATCAGTACAATAAGTAAGACCATCGGTTTTTGCGAAAAATGGAAGATATTCTGTTTCTCTATTTCTGTACCACGAAAAAGTAATCCTAGAAGCAAGCGAATTCTTTTCTTGCAATCTAGAACCTAATAGTTTTCATTTACATTTAAGTAGCTTTAAATCTCGAACTAAATCATTTAACTCGGATTCCGTGAACAATTGAAGTTTTTCATTTTCATCAGAAGATACATCATCTTCTGATTAAACGTTGTCCTTTAACAGATTTTTTATCTTCTGTCACTTCCAAATTTTTTTTGTATATCACGAGCACAAGAATTTTTTTTAAACATTGGTTTTGTAACATCAGGATGTGTAATGGATTTTTTATTCTTCTTGTTAAAACCTTTTACATTGCAAAGATAAAAATAACAGTCATCATGATTCTTTGGTTCACGTCAAATCATTGGTTCTGTTAAAGGCAACATTTCTGTATTTCTGTTATCCTTATTTCAATGAGTTAAAATAGAGTTAGATGCAACACAAATTGAATGAGGCGCCTATGGTTTGTCTTGGTAAGAAACTTCAGAAACTTAAAATAGTTTTTATAAGCTTCTTTGGTCGACTCCGTAATGTTACGACTTCAGTTTGCTATGGAATATATTCTGCATACGTAGCAAAATGTATTTGGATCATTGACACAACTTCTCCTTGACAACACTTCTATTTATTAAATTAAAATTTGAACAAAAACTTCAAGTATTATGATAAATGTTTTAATAACAATAACAAAGAGTTGTTTGTAAAAGTTCAAATCTAATTGCAGAGATTAAATATGTGAAATATTGCTATTTAAATATCATTTACTATAGTTGAGAAATAACATTTCAAAAATTGTAAATATAAAAATTTTCTAATATCCAATTTAATTCAACTGAAGACGCAGGTCAGTGTAGAATTGATTTTAAAGTATTTATTTTATTTAATGCAAAATAGTTTAATAATTGAATTTTACGATTGAAGCCTGCCAGGAAGAGGGGGCCTGAAAAACTCGGCCTCTCCCCGAATTTCCCGGTCAAGGAAGGAATTTGCTGAGTAGCTTCCCCAACGCATTTAAATACGGTACCAAATGATCACCAAGCAGATGACCTCAGACAGCACTCGAGGACTACGTACTACGCAAAATACTAAGAAGAAAACACTACTAAGGGCCCACGTATTATACAAACATTACTACGAACCATCCACTACGAGCGGACCTCGGGAAGAGATCACAAGAAGAAGAAGACGACGAGAAGGCAGCCGCAACGAGAGAAAGAGAGACAGAAAAAGAGAGAGAAGATTGCCCTTATTCTTTGCATCTCACATTCAATAAAAAGTAAGTTTTTCTAATCCTTTGTATTTTTTCTTTCATTTCCAAAGAGATAGTATTAGCCAGAATCAGCTAAATATCTCTATCTAAAAAAACACTTAGTAGGTCCTTTCCAGGACAGCATATAGGCCAACATCGGCCTATACGGTTGTCCAATCCCGAATTTCATCTCTATCCCTAAAAATTCTTAGAACTTTAACTCCTCCGCCGTCCCGAGCCCATAAGTTTCAGTACTTAGGCTCATAAAGGCGAAAAGCAGTTCGCGTTTATTTAAAACGCGATTGAAACGTCAACCCGACGTTACAAATACATACTGAATAAACTTTGTCATACTTGTTAATTGGTTTTATTGAATTCTATTAAAATCAATTGATTTCTATTGATCTCGATGGATTTTAATTGACTATTTCTAGCAGGGGAGGCTTGCATTGCAAGAAGGGTGCGAGTACCCTTTCTGTATTTAATTAATAACATTATCATACCTTTTTTTAAAAAAGAGTGAGATGTGACATTTTTTCCATGACATCATCTTACTTCACGGTAAAAATTATAATTTTTCTTTCATTCTCTGCCGAGATATCATAGTTTTGAACATCGAAGATGTCTTTTTTGGATAACTTTTAGGTATAAAGTTCATATTTTATTAATTTTTTAAAAATATTTAAAAATATTTTTTTTTTTTTTTAATTTAACATGGGCAATAAACAATTTTTTGAAACTAAACGGGAAGCTGAGAGTTAATTTTTAAACGAGTTATCGCCTTTTGAGTGGGCGGAGATAAATGTGACGAACTTCTTTACTGAACTTTGTTTTTCTTATAACGATAACTTATTTCTATAGCTCTAATGAAAATGGTAGGAGATATGAATATTTTTATGGGAAATTCGCTATCAATCAATTGCTAAAACGTATGCGTTTGATAAACTTTCGTAGAGACATGTTTCCACTCTCAACTTTCGGCGCAATCTTCCAAATAAGCTGGTTCAAACTTTCATTATTATTTTGTGTGAATCCGCCAATACATCGCTCTAGGAGAGCATCTTTGCTTAAATCTTCATAAATTGGCTTGATTCCTTGTAAAACATCAGTTGGTAGAGCAGAATATGAGTGTTTGAAATTATTCAGCTTGTTTGAAGCTGCGGCTTTCTGCCATTCACACCATGAGTCTTCTCCGCTAGGGCAGTTTTCGTGTTGTGGTTTTGCATCGGTTGAGGCATAATGATAGTAAGTTGCCCAAATGGCTTTTTTCATTTCTTCTACAGAATTAGAATTGAAACGAATTGCACGACCATAGTACTGGGTGAGCTTATCAATCATTTTTGCAGTCAGTTTCCCTTTACCTGAGAGAGTTTTTTTTTGGATATTTTTTCCAGTTTTAGTTTCACTATCAGTCACAGTTTTTTTGACTAAACCACGCAAACGAGTTCCCATCCTTTTTTGGACGTGTCCAACACATTCTTTTTTATTGATCAGAAAATTTTCACCATAAGGTTCAGCATTGATAACACCACTATATGTTTTCGAGTCACCATCTCCAATATAGTTGCGAATCTTCACGTTATTCTCTTGCGATCTTTTGAACATTGTGACAATTGCGTCGACTTCCATGTTACCGGATGCTCCTTTGTGATTTACAGAACATTGATCTTCATTTATATGGTTCTCTTGCCATTGTTCGAACTCTGCAGAATCAAGCTTATTCTTCCAAGTAACGCACATGTGACAGTATGAACTTTTTACGAGAACATCGACGACTTTTCCGGTGTAATATCCAATCAAGGAAGCCACGCCATACAAAGAAGAAAATCCACGCTTTTTCCAAGTTCCATCGCCTGATACAGTTAATTCTGATGAAGATTCAATATTTTTTTCTCTACACATAGCTGCTTTTTCTTCCTTAATCGCAGAAACAAAAAATCTTTTTGCGGCATTCGTCACACTGGAGGACATTTTCTTCAAGTAATTGTTGTATACCGATTTTGATACGAAATTACTGGATAAATCCATCAGTCCGCAGAATTTGTCACAACCAGCTAATCCCAAGCCTAAAACTCGCATCACGAAAGCAAATCGGTAGTTCACTTCATACATATGATTATCTACTCGTTCACTAGACGGAACGTAACGAGGTTCTTTGCATTTTTCACATTTTATTTTTATCTTGAAACCAAGACCTATTTTGCCACAACACTGAAATGATACTGTACTATCACAAACTGCACACTTTACTAACGTAGAAATTGTTGAAAAAACTAACAGAAAATCAATGATTCTGAAATGTTTATTTGTATCTTCAGCAACTTTTTGGCTAAAGCTTAGTCTGATTTTTTTCGTTGACGTACTCCTTGCCTCAATATCGTCATCGTTTCTTCGTTTATGCGGAGGAACTATTTTTTTAGCTTGATACAACTTTTTTGCAGACTCCTTTCTACACTCTCTTGAAACTTTTCTCGGCATTTTGCGAACAACAAAAATATCACAACGAAATAGAGTAAGAAAATACAACACGACTGTTACACTCCGCGTCTGCTTTGAAAATGAACCAACACCAGGTACCGTTACAACGACCTTGTCTAAGACCTTTCTGTAAACTGCTTAGGGACAATAACAAAAGAGATTGAGAAACAGCTGCCTTTCCGCTGAGCGGTTACAGCTCAGGTAGTCGTTCGAGACACGCCTACTTCCAAAGCTATATCTTTGTGAGTTTTGCTCCGATTGACTTCATATTAACAGACAACATTCTTGAGTTACTATACTTTCATAATATGCAATAAAAAAAAATCACTTTTTTTGAACCCTCAAAACCATACCCCCCCCTTAAATGAGGCTTGCATCGCAAGAAGGTTGCGAATACCCTCAGTTTTCAATCAAAAACATTTTTATTGTCGCTTTCTTTTAAAAAGTGCGCAATATGGAATTCTTACATGGAATCATCTTTCTTGTCGTTAAAATTCATAATTTTTCGTTGTTTCACTGTTGGGATATTATGATTTCAATCTTACAAGACGTCATTTTTTGGTATAAAACGCACGCGAAAATTAAATGATTATTGATGCAGCATTTTTAATCTATTTGGTTGGCAACTAAGTAATTGCCGATTTGTTCAATGAAATAAAAGATTTTTTTTTTACTTGGAATGAAGTTTAATCTATAATGTATTTTCCATTTTGTTCGATGACCTTTTACCATCTTTCTGACAACTTGAAAATTCCACGCTCGTAGAATAAAAATAGGATTGAGAGACATCTTTAACTGAAATCAGCAATTACTTAGTTGCCAACCCAATACATTTGGTGCAAATCTAAGTCTTTTAAAGTTTTTTTGCTAAATTTTTTTTATTTAATGTGTTTTTGCGATTTAAATTTTAACGGGCTCTCATTGGGAGCTTTAACGCACATAATTTTGTACGCACGCGCAAAGTCAAATATAGTTTTTCGATTGTAGTTTTGCAATAAATTTTTGGAAAAACTGCGAGTTGTGAAATTTTTTTTGGCAAGTACCAAATTTTTTGCTTCCATAATAAGGTTTCTAGTTGCATTATTAAGCGAGATATCGGCAGCTTACTTTTAATGATATGTTAACTCTGATTTTTTGGATTTTGTTAAAAAAAAAAAAAGGCGTCAAATTTTATTTTTATTTTTGAATTATACTATTTAAGATACAGCGATTAGCGTAGTTTTTTTTCGGAAAATCCAACCTTTGCAGGCTGGGGTGGGTTCAGTGAATTTTGGAACTAAATTTCTTCCACGAAATTTAATCTTTATGCATGCCTCTGTTCGTTACTTTTAAAGCAAATTTTCCTGATAGGTTGCATAGTCTATAATTGTAAATCTACGTATTAGCATAAAATCAACGATAAAAATATATAACAATTTTTAGTAGCATTCTGTTATCAAATTAGATTTTCTATTGTGACAGTTGCACGATTTTATATAATTTCTTCAACATTGATATTTTAATTTATTTGCAATTACTAAAATTCAATAAATTAAAAATTAATACTGTTAATATATATCATTATTGGAAAAAATTTTAAAAATGTGAGAAAAATTTTAATATTTTGTAGATTATGTATTTTTTATAAATCCATATTTAATATTGAATTTAATAAAATTAAGTAAACTGTTTGAAATTATATAATAAAATTTTAAGTTCTCTTTCAAGCAAGTTTAATAGGTGAAGTAATTTGCAATAAAAATCAGAATTGTTTTTTTAATTTATTTTTGGATTATTCATTTTGTATATATATTTTATATTTCAAGATAATTTAAAAAGAAATTTTTCTTTTCCTTTCACCATGATATATATTTGTACATAATATTGAATTTTATAAAGAGTAAAAAATTGATCGCCAAATATTGTTACTTCTAACATATTCAAATAAATATTTCAAGTATTTGGAAAATTTAAGAAAATAATTTCTGATATCAAATAAAAATCACTAATTGTTGAATGATAAGATATTTAGTTTGACATAAAAAATACAATTTGTTTAATTTATCTTTGAAATATGTTTATATTGAAGTTTAGTTTTGTTCTTATTTTCTTGTTTAATACATTTATATTTATAAAAGTCGTGAATACAATTTAAATGTAATTTTTGTGAAGATATTAATGTATATTATATAAATATAATTGAAAATAACTGTTAAATATTAGTTGTAATCTCTAGAATCTTTTGACTCAAAATTAGTGTATATCAGAAAAGTATGATTGAAATCAATACAGGTGACATGATAAATAAGTTATCACTTGTTACTGCTTGTAAAGATATTTTTTTTTACATACTCATTAACTTTATTGCTGTACCTAAATTCATAAATATTAAAACTAATTTGTTTTTATAATAAATTTTCAAATTTGAAGTAATTACAAAAATGAAACTATTTCAAATATTTGAATATAAAAATAAATTTTCAAATTTGAAGTAATTACAAAAATGAAACTATTTCAAATATTTGAATATAAAAATTAGTGTGGTGTATAGTATTCTTTATAAGTCAATTGTGGGTTTATATAAACATTATTTTTATTTATTTTTTTAAATATTATCTGTTTGTTGAATCTTGTATAGGCAATTAAATATAACCTGCAATCAAACAAACTGTTAATATATTTTTTAATTTGATCTTCTTATTAATATTTAAAAGATATGTTAACTAAATAAGTAAAAATTTTAATTGAAATTAAATTATAAATGTTTTTCTTGTGAAATATTATTTTGCATATTGTTGTAAATAAATATGAATTTTAGTTTACTATAAGTTTACTAAAAAAATAATACTATCATTACTAAAAATATAAATTTTTGAAAAATTATTTTTTTATGAATTTGATGGTCTCATGTTTATTTTTAAATCCAAATTGGTGATCAGCAATTAATATTTTTTCTGCTATTATTTTGTTCAAAACCTACAAGTAGAAGTCTTTTATAAACTTCTTACAATACCAGCAGTAATAGTTTCTGTGGTATGATTAAAAATCTGGATTAGGATTGTTTGGGCAACTTTGAATTGATCTATGATTTGTTCTAAATGGAGAACAGTATTAGATAGACTGGTAAAGTGTCTTATAGTTTTTAATGGCAATTTTTTAGATATTTTATCAGTTACTTAATCTTATCTAGAGATTTTACTGTTATTTATATTTTATAAATCTCTTCTTACTTCATTAACTTCAAAATATAATTGGTATTGTCAATGGTAATTTAAGTATGTCTTACTTTAAGAGTAATGTTTCCTCTTCATCTGTAATTGTTTTTGAGAAACGTTTAGACTTTTTTGAACTGATCTGGAACAATGTCTATTTCATTTTGATCAATTGTATCCATTTACCATTTGAAGCTTAAAAAGGCATTTGAACTTTTGTATGTCTTTTAAATTTTTTAGTTGAGTTCTGTAGTAAATATTTGCTTCTAAAGGTAATAGACATAATCGAATGCTTTCATTTTAATATTTTATAAATCTCAACTTTTTAATTGATCTATTTCATGTAAAGTTATCAGGTTTATCTAGTTATTTATCAAATTATGTTCAGTTTTTTGTTTCTATTTATTTTAATACTAATATTTAGAGATATATTATTCGTTTTTGATTTTTCCTTCATGATGTGAATGGGGACATCTAGAGTTTGATGCAGTAATGTGTGAAAATTTTATATTTTCATTCCAATTCTTATAAGAAATTTAGTTTACCGGCACTTTTAGCATCATATAATCGTTTTCTTTTTGATTTTGGATCCTTAATCTTAATCTCCACCATTGATGTTTCACATTGAAATTACCACTTACTGTAAAGTACACTCCTAATTGATCCGAGCATTTTCTGTATTCTTGACTTTTTGTATGATTGGCATTAGGTTTTACCAACTAAACCCATTGAGGCCCACCCGAAACCCAGAATCAATGTATCCAACCCATGTTTATACTATTAGTGACTCTCAATTATTTATAATGATTTATTGTAAAATAAATTGTTTAGACAAAAAAAGTTAACAATATTCATTTTATGATTTTTCCTACAGAATCGTATGGCATAATTAGATTTTTGAAATTGCAAAACATTGGATATTTTGATTAAACAATTTTGCAATAAGCAATTGAATTGAAAAATAAAAAAACACGGATATTTTATTTTCAGCCTTGTCCACTTTGACGCAGTTATTTTTATCCTATATAGCCTGAGTTTCGCATGGGCTTTAATGAGTTAATCAAAGTCGCTTGTAACAAGTCATCACAGTTTTTCTCTGTTTAATCAAGATTTAAAGATTTCTTAATTGTTTTCGCTGTTTATTATGTTTTCGAACATAGACGTAGGTTTGTTTCGTAGGTTATTATGAATTAGAATTTTTATGTAGCTTTTTGAAGTAAAATAAATTTGCGATATCAACATGAAATATGCATCATGTTCATTTAGATTTTCAATTTTAAGTTTCTTATATCGAAACCATTAAAATACCACATTACTATTTTTATTAATAAATTAATTTTGATCTAATAAATCATACACTTGATCTAATAAATGCGCTTGTTTGGAATTAGACATGATGAGTATTTGAATAACTTTTCCATCATTGTTATGATAAATTTAAATATCAGTGCCATTATAAGTGTTTGATAAAACTTTTCTAGAAAAGAAAATATAAATTAAAAAATATAATATATACTAGTTAATTAGAATATTTTGAACATTTTATTTTATTTTACTTAACAGTGCAACTGTTGTTTGAAAAGTTTGCTTTGATATTGCAAAAATAATTATAAATGAATTGATATTCTTTTGGCATTCTAATTCTACAATAGTAATTACAACACATTTTAAACATTAGTTTTTTGAAATTTTGACATAGGATATTAGTTCTCTAGGTAAATGAATATCATGTAAGATTTTGCTTTGGTACCATTATTTAAAAATTTTTTAGAAGTTTAAAACAATTGCATATCTAAAAATTCATCAATTTTCCATGAGATTTATTGATTGTCATGTTTAAAAAATAATTTTTCAACTTTAAGTACTCGAATTTGAATTTTGAAACTCTTGTTTAAAAAATTTTGCAATTACTTGTGACGGAGAATCCGTCATAGGCCGTCGACGAAGAGTGTATAATGTCTACATTCTTGCTCGACTGTCGCCTGGTTGCCGGTTGGGAAAGGCCGTTTATAAGGACTTTTCGGAAAGCCGGCAACGTTCGAAAATTACGCGATTTTCGAGCTCGTGGCGATAATCGGCGGGGGAATTAGCGAGCCGCGAGGGAAGGGGAGAGAAGGGAAAGCGCAACAGTTTAGGCTAGTGGTGCGCGTCCGAGGAGTAAGTCGTTTTTCGAGAGTGATATGCGAATAATATATAGAGAATTTTCTTCGTGACAGGGAAGAGAGAGAGAGAGAGAGAGAGAGAGAGAGAGAGAAAGAAAGAGAGAGAGAGAGAGAGAGAGTCGGAGTGAGTGAGTGCAGCCGAAGGTCGAGGTGTGCGTGAGAGAAGGAGAGTAAGAGTGAAGAAGACGAGGTCGAGGGTGCTGCGAGAGGGAAGAGAAGAGACGACGGCGGTCAGCACCTTTGCCGAGAGCCGAGGGACAAAGGGATCGAGAGTCGGCGGGAGGCGACCGGTGGTTGCCACCGCTATCTCGGAAGCCGAGGGTGAGGAGGAGACAGTGAACATCGAGACGAGCAGTCAGCGAGGCCCGGCGGCCCTTCTCCGGAGGACTAGCTGCAGGAACGCGGTGCAGCGGTGCCTGAGGGAGCTGCCAGGACGTCAACCGCTAGCGAACGAGCCTCGCAGATTGCAAGGGTAAGCGCCTTATTTATTCGTGCGAAGTAGCGAGAGCGAGAGAGAGAAAGAGAGAGTGAGAGCGCGTGGTGGTGGTTTTGCTGTGAGGGTGGCGAGGGATTGCCACTTCCCTGCCCTGGGGAAGCGATAGGCCTCCGTCGGCTGGGAGACAGTCGCGGGCGGCCGGCCTGCATCTTCGCGACATAGACAGCGGGAGAGAGAGTGAGAGAGAGAGAGAGATTGAGACATTATTTTATTAGGATATTATTATTTTGTGCAAGGCACTCAGGGCGCACATAGCCAAATCGGCTACGACGTGGTGCCTACGTCACATACTTAAAATGCATTACTTAAATTACTGCAAATGCGAGATTTTTAAACAAACCATATATTCTAATGTACTTTTTTCTGGAGAATCGATTACAGCCTTTAAATTCTCAAAAAACTCAATGTTCGCTAATTTGTTTACATAATATTAGGTGCGTAACTAAGTTCCCGCTGTTTGTTAATAGATGGCTCGAGCAGTAAGTGCTTGTCGATTTCGACATCCAAAACGTCATGAAGCAAGCTTAGACATGGTAAACAAATCGCTTTGACACATTAGTGATTTTGTTTTGGCGTCATATACTTTTGATTGTGTGAAAATGTCATTATTTTGTGCCAAATAATCGTCTTTTGCGGGAGGTGTTGCTTTTCTTCTTTCATTCGAAGATAACGGCAGCTGAAGCACATCAGGAGCTTCTAAACGTTTACGGAGATGCTGCTCTAAGTGAAACAACGTGCCGTAATTGGTTCCGTCGCCTCAAAGACGGTGATTTCGATTTAACAAATGTCCGCGTAAAGGAAGGTCAAGAATCTTCGGAGACGCTGAATTGGCGGCATTGCTCGACGAGGATCCATGCAAAACGGAAAAGAAGCTTACTTCAGTATTATGAGTTACCCGCCAAGCCATTTGCATTCGATTGCATGCTTTGGGAATGATTCGAAAACAGGGACCTTGGGTTCCTTGTGATTTGAAGCCAAGGAACGTTGAACGCCGTTTTTTCGTAATAACCCAATAACCCAAAGAAAAGAAAGTCATGGGGATTGCCCGGTTATGCTTCTACGTCGTCGACTCGGCCCCACATTCACGCTACGAAGGTTAAGCTGTGTATTTGGTGAGACTAGGTCAGTGTTATTTATTATGAGCTATCGAAACTAAACGAAACCATCACTGAGCAACGGTATCGAATTCAATTGATGCGATTGAGCTAAGTACTACACGAAAAATGGCCCCAGTACAAGCAGAGGCACGAAAAAGTGATTTTACTGCATGACAACCCTCGGTTTCACGTTGCCGAACTCGCGAAGAAGTTTTACCCCACCCGCCGTATTTCCCAGAAATTGCACCGTCCAATTATCACTTTTTTCGATCACATGGTCTGGCTGATCAGCAATCCCGCTCAAATGAAGATATCAAAAATTGGCTTGATTCGTGGATAGCTTCAAAAGACAAACACTTTTACCGTAACGGTATTCGAATTCTGTTAGAAACATCAGAAAAAGTCGTTGCTAGCGATGGGCAATGCTTTAAATAATTCATTTATAATCATTTTTTTTACAATAAAGTTGCATTTTCATCAAGAAAAAAACAGCGAGAACTTAGTTGCGAACCTAATAATTGTTTAAAAATCTGCGAAAGTGCATTTTTTGCATGAATTTTCATATTTTATGATTTTATCCTATTTCTTATGGTTATTTTTAGTCTAGTTTTTGTCAACTAGACCCAGGCACAAGCAGATTCTGTGTTTGCTTAACAGTTTTGCATTTTATTTGTTTCTACACATTTTGCAATAAGAATGAGATTTTCAACAAACACAATGGTTTTTAAGATATTTTTTTCGATTTAATCGATTGCAGTCCTCAGATTTTTAAAAAGTCAAATATTCGTTAATTTGTTTTAGCATATGTTGCTTAAACAATTGCAAAAAATTGTTTTTTACATAGTTTTGCATGAATTACAGTTTTATCCAATAGTTATTTTCTGTTTGACAAGGCCGATTCTTGTCCATTGCGAATGTTGCTTTTAGACAACCCCTCTTTCCGCAGGCACTGTATATCCCGCTTAGCGTGCAGACTGCAGGTTCGGGATTCAGTGTTGTGGAATACATAATAGTATGCTCCTTACCCTCGGTTCATGCAGGCAATTATATTAGGTGTAGTAAAAAGAAATCCATTATTTATGCATTAAATTGAAGGTTTTATTTAGCATAGATAGAATGATACGATTTAGGTCAAATATGCACCGTTTTGTTCGATAACTTGTTGCCATTTTGGAGTTAATTTCATAATGCCTCTCTTGTAGAAACCCTTGTCCCTATTGTCAAAAAACTGGGACAGCCGATTTTCACAATCTTCTCTTGAGGCGAATTTTTCACCTGCAAAATCATTCGTGATAGACCGGAACAGGTGGTAATCACTTGGTGCCAGGTCCGGACTATAAGGTGGATGCATAAGAACTTCCCAACCAAGCTCCCGGAGCTTCTGGCGAGTCACTATCGATGTATGCGGCCTGGCGTTGTCCTGAAGGAACACAATTCCTCTCCTATTGGCCAAAGCTGGCCGCTTCTGGGCGATTGCTTCTTTCAGACGGTCCAATTGTTGACAGTACAGGTCCGAATTAAGAGTTCGGCCGTAAGGGAGCAGCTCATAGTAGATGATTCCCTGCCAGTCCCACCAAACACATAGCAAAACCTTCCTGACTGTCAATCCTGGCTTGGCCACCGTTTGCGCCGGCTCACCGCGATTTGACCACGACCGTTGTCGCTTGACATTGTCGTAAGTGACCCACTTTTCATCACCAGTAACCATCCGCTTCAGAAATGGATCGATATTGTTGCGATTCAGTAGTGATTCGCAGATGGGAATTCGGTCCATGAGGTTTCTTTGCGATAACTCGTGTGGCACCCATACATCGAACTTCTTTTTGTATCCAGCCTTATTTAAGTGGTTCCAAACAGTTTTTTGTGCAATGTTTAGCTCCTGGACAATCGAAACAGTGCTTACGTGACGGTCGGACTCGACGATTTCCATTATTTTATCGACATTTTCGACAATTGGCCTTCCAGAGCGTGGTGCATCTTTGACGTCAAAATTACCGGAACGGAATCGACGAAACCAAAATTGCGCGTGATTGGCTGTTACAGTATCAGGACCATAAACACTATTTACATTTTCAGCTGCCTGGCTTGCGTTTTCGTCTTTATCGAAGAAAAACTGTAAAATATGGCGTATTTTCTCTTTGTTGGTGTCCATCTTTGACGCGTGCTAAAAAAATACTGAGTCAAGCAATCACAAAACTGTATCAGAAGCTTTTTTAGTACGAAATCTCATCTTTCCAACGCCATCTAGTGTAACCCGATCGCACTTTTACAACGGTAGATACAGACTACTAAAGCCATCTATTGGCAAAATAATGGATTACTTTTTACTACACCTAATATTTGTAGGTGTCAGTAAACTTAATTTCATTTTTTTGCCGGCTTTCTAACAATAACATCTTACAGTCTGTCAAGTAAGAGCGTGGTCGACTTCACTGACAGGTAATGGAAGATTTTGCTCTGATTTCTTTGCGAGCCGATAAAGAAAAGCTTTGTCCTTGATGCATTGCCAACAAAGATTCAGTTGTCGTTGATCTCTTAAAAGAGAATCACGTTAAACGCCATGAGTGCTAAGTACGCGTCGCGCTACGAGGCTGTGTTCCTTTGCATCCACCTGAAAGGTCCAAAAATGTCGCAATCAGCGGCTGCTAAATATATGAGAAAGTCAAAGGCATTTGTACAGAAGTAGATACAGCGATATAAAGTAGCTAAAAATGTCGATGATTTACCAGAACGTGGCTCGATAGGAAAAGTGAACAAAAAAGATGAAAAAAGAATAGTGAATCTGTTTTCGCCGAATCCTGCTTTAACACTGCGGCAAGGACAAGCAAAATTAATGGCAAAAGGTTTAGATATATCCTACGAAACTATCCGAACCCATCTTCGTACTCATCATCTGAAATGGCGCAACATAATGAAGAAGCCTCTGTTGACTGAAAAACATGTGACAAAGCGACTCGCTTGGGCGCATGAGAATATTGATAGAGATTTTGAAAATGTCATTTTTACTGATGAATGTTCTATATGGGCACGTTCTGTCCTCACGCGAGCCTGGTCAACTTCCACCAATAGGCTTGTTCAGCGGACCGTAAAACATGGAATAAAGGTGCATCTTTGGGGCTGCTTCTCAAAGCAGGGATTCGGCACTTTGCACCTCTTTACTGACAACCTAAATGCCGAGAAAATGATAAAAATCTACAAAAAGGCTTTACTGCCATCTGCCAAACCATGGTTCATCACAAAAAATAAAGATTGGATTCTGCAGGAGGACAACGATCCTAAACACCGCAGCAAGCTCTGTACTCAGTGGAAGACTCAATCTGGCATCGTTACATTGGATTGGCCGTCGCAGTCGCCCGATGCAAACCCTATTGAAAATGTGTGGGCATATATTAAACGGAAGCTTTGTGGAAGACGCACATACACTTTGAAGCAGTTGTGTTACGAAATTCGTCGGATCTGGAGATCCTTGCCACTAGAATACGCCGTCAAATTAGTAGAAAACATGCCTCGGAGATGCCAGGCAATTATCGACGTCGGTGGTGACTGGACACATTATTGACCGAATAGCATCATTGTTTGTAATGTGTACAATGTATATATAAATATGAAAGTTTTATCAAATAAATTTTTTTATAAATTAACACGACCACGCTCTTACTTGACAGACTGTATATTAAGAGTGTACAAACAAATCAAGTATTTTGCAAAAGTTTGTTGAGTTTGAATAGATCTAAGTATGTGAAGTTGATATTTTTGCGCAAATGCCTGATTGAATTATGGTTGTCAAAAAGGTGTATTGTTAACTAAATTCAGCAAAGAAGAAAGGATGGTGTAGAAGGTAACAAAATTAGTGATTGGTTAGGTCAAAAACATTAGGAACGGTAGCGTGGTGCATCGTTGACATAGTATTTTTCGGAAAAATCCGAAAGGTAATTTATATGGTAAATTGAAACAAAAAGTACTATTGTAAGATAGACCAATAATTAAAAGATCGAGTATCGATGCGTCCAGATGTTATCTATTACAAGTACCAACACTGTTTTTAGTACGTGTCGACGGGGATGTTTATTTAAGAATTCTCCAAGGATGATAAACTCTATACTATTAGTATTTAATTTAATTAGCTATACATTTGCAATAAAAAAAAATATGTGATATTTTGTAACACCCTCCTTTAGCGTGAGTAAGATGACGAGAAAAACCAAGAAAACTATCGAGAAATATTGACAATGAAACGGTTTAAACCTAACGTTACTTCAACGTCCTGTCGCCATGAGCCGCATAGATTATCAGAAAAGAGAAGTTGTAGGAGCTCAGTCGTCGTCGTCCCTTTCGTTCTTATAAGAGCAGCTCCTGATGAAAACTGACGCGACTATCTCGAAAATCAATTTCGGCAGCGCGATGTTTACATCAGCGTTCCGAACTCGTATCGACACGCTTATCGACAACGCGCATCGACTATCTCATAAATTACCTTACTAATGGATATCAGCAAGTAGTGTGCAGAGCGCCGGAAAAAAACGGAGATTGTCGAAGATCGCCAATCGAACAAGAAAGAACTAGTATTGAACGGAACGGCGTGAACTTGTCCATTCCATTCTGAGCAACAGCAGCGCAAGCAACAATCAATCCTCGAAAGTTTATTTTAAATCGTGAATTTCTTTGTAGTAAAATTATCGTCTTAATATTGTAAGAAGTGATCTACCAGAGTTCCTGTAACTTCGTTTGGATATCATAAGTACCTTCACTTATTATCGTGTCCTTTTATGTCCTCTCTTTCTCCTTGTTTATTAATCGAACACGCGCTGCGCTTTTTTTTTTCTTTCGATCAGGAAACTTGCTTCTTGGGAATCTTGTATTTCGCTTGCCTTCGAGCTAGTTAGGATAGTGGAATCATGCCACGATATTGTCGTGACTAGCGCCTTTTATAATTTGTTTAAAATCAATTGAGACATCGGTTATGCAGTAAGTTGATATTTATATTAATTTAGAAGTGTTTAATATAAAGAAAATATTAATCTCAATATATAGTAAATAATAAAATCAATATAATAGAAACTCGTCATTAACCCGATCGTTAATGTCCAATACCGTTCCTTTATTTCCTCTCATAAAATCCTTAACCCTTTTCCTATTGTAAACTCTTAACAACCCTAAATATTTCAATCGACGAAAAATATCGTTATAATCTTTATTTATATTTTACATATATTTATATTTTATATTTTTCATTACATCGCAACAAGAGTATTATTAATGACGTACGAGGTTCCGATGGTGTAACTAGTTATTCGTAAATATTCTCGAAGTTTAAAATACTGTAAATATTTTTTAATCATATCTTATTTGACCTTTTTTTTGATTTATAAATTTGTTTATGCAATATATTCATAAATATTAAGATATTAATTTCATCTTTTGTTTAATCCTAACTGTATGAAACCTGAACTTCCCTATAGATGGTGCTAGCCATCAGTGTAGGGACCGTATGACCGCTTCTGCAGCGCCATTATCTCCCTCTAACAGCTGATGAAGATTTTCAACACATTACAACCTAAGTTCCATACATCGATATATTTTTCTGTAACCTTAAACATATCGAGTTTTGTGCCTATGAGCTACGATTTACGGGCAGCATGGGTTTTTGTTATCATTTGATGAAAACTGCTGCAAAATTGCATCTAATGCTAGTTAAAGCTTACGGTGAATATGCTCTTAGTAAAATATAGTGTTTCGAATGGTTTAAAAATATTTAAAGTGATAATTCTGACGTGAGAAACAAAGTGCGTGGAAAACCACCAAAAAGTTCGTAGACAACGAATTTCAAATCTTATTGGATGAAGATAATACGCAAATTCAATAAGAACTCGCGGATTAACTGAATGTGATGCAAAAAGCCGTCTCTATTCATTTGAAAGCCATGGAAATAATTCAGAAAGTGGGAAAATGGGTTCCACATGAATTGAATAAAAGACAGCAAAAAAATCGAAAGACCACTTGGGAAATGCTGTTCGAAAAATACAAAAGAAAGTCATTTCTCCATCGAATCATGACAGATGATGAAAAAGGGATATATTTTGAGTATCCTAAGCGTAGGAAATCATGGGTGAATGTAGGCGAATTATTGATATGCACTGCAAGACCAAATCGCTTTGGAAACAAGACAATGCTCTGTGTTTGCTGGGTTCATAATAGTGTAATCCATTATGAGCTGCCAAAACCTGGTTAAACCGTCAATATTGATCGCTCTAACAGCAAATGATCGATTTAAATCTAGCGTCGCATGAAAATCGTTCGGAATATGGAATAAGGCAACACAAAGTCATTTTGCTCTATGATAATGTCCCATTACACAGCAAAATGGGTCAGGGAAACGATCGAAGCGATCAGTTGGGAAATACTAGCTCATGCGGCTTGAAAAAATTTTTTAAATTTTAGTAACTCTATAAAAATTCAGTTATAGAGGAAATTTTAGATTTTAAGACAGTTTTCTATGTAAATAATAGTGATAAATATCTTTATAAGTTCACCCTGAGCCATTAATCACACTCCGTTTAAGTCGGTGGTTAGTAAATATATTATTGGGTTGTTCGGAAAGTAATTTCGCCTTCTCCTAACCGAGGACCTAATTGTATTTTTCCACATGCAACTTCATACTTAAGCCGCATAATCATTACATATTTTGACAGCTAATATAGTAATGCTTATTTGTTAAAAATTTTATTTGATTCTTTGCAATAAAAATCGTGTACCATTTTCACTAAAAAAAAACAAAATGACTTCCCGAACAACCCAATATATTGCTAAAAATGATTGCTTACACTTTTTGGTATTTATACGAGGGTCGTTCGAAAAGTTCTTGGCCTGATAAAGAAAGCTCAAAAATTAAAAAAAAAGTTTTTTATTACTTTTCGACGACATTATCAGTACGTCGGACTAGCGTTGAGGTAGAGCGCACTCACTTTGTCGATGTCCTCGCTGCCTCGTTGCCTCGAAAGATGAAGTCGCGACGATCCGTTTTTGTTTGAATGTTTTTCATTTTTTTTTGTTTTTTTTCGTATTCTTTATTTCTCTGTGGAAGTGCATGCGTGCGTATTAGGAGAATACCTCAAAATCTCATTTAATAATTTAAAATACCATTTCTGCGATATCATGAATTTTTTTCTAATTCATTCAATAATCTTATGGATGGATAATAAACATTTTGAAATCTTGTAAGACCGAAAAATCAAATGACAAGCTATTGGGAGTGTAAATAAGTTTTCGCCGTTTTTTGTAAAAATAAATCTTTTATTAAAAAAAGATAATAAAAAAAAAGTCAATTGAAGTATTGCCTATCTCTGAAGATTACTTTTTCTCATCTTTCTGGCAGCATTTGAATTCCACGTCGAAAAAACGACACTTCTTTTGCGACTATCCACGAATCGATCTATTTTTTCGTTTCTTCATACGAAGTGAAGTGCTGCTTAGCCAGACCGTTAGTCATCGATCGAAGTAAATAGTAATCAGAAGGCGCAATGTATGAAGATTATAGCGGGTGGAGTAGAACTTCCCATTTCAGCGTTTCCAGGTAGGTTTTGAGCGGTGACGTGACATGTGGCCTTGCGTTATCATGAAACAAAATCACCTTATCGTGTCCTTGTTCATATAGCGGCCGTTTTTCTTCCAATGCTCGGCTCAAACGCATCAATTGTTGTTGATAGAGATCTCCTGTCATGGTTTGGTTGGGTTGAAGCAGCTCGTAAAACACTACCCCCAGCTGATCGCACCAAATGCACAGCATGAGCTTGGAGCCGTAGATATTCCGCTTTGGCGTTGATGCTACTGCTTCGCCGGGCTTAACCCACGATTTTTTACGCTTAGGATTACTGTAGTACAGGGTGACAAATGGGAAGTTGCCTAAAGTAATAACTTATAATTTTAAGATGAGTGCAGGGAAAAAAATAATAAAAATACATATTAAATCAGGGAAGTGGTCATTTTTATTTGAAATAGATTTCAGTTTAATCGAACATTTTCAACAGACACATATTACGTTTTTAAAAAAATGACAAAACCTGGCTAGGGAATAACTATTAATTGTAAATATTTTTGAAGTGATCTCCATCTGAACTTGCACAATAATGAAGCTGTTTTTGGAAACTATGAAAAACTTGTTCAATTTTAGATGAAGAAATACTAGAAATTCCTTTTCTGATAGCTTCTCTCAAATCATCTTTGGTCTTGGCTTTTTCCGCATAACAGTAATTTTTCAGGTAGCCCCATAAGAAGAAATCACACGGGTTTACATTCTGTCAAAAAAGTACCGTGAATTGTCGATTTAAATCTAGCGGGGCAATTTAGGTAGGTAAAATTTTTTTCCTAGGTTGGTACAACTGTCCTTAATGACTATGCCAAGTTTGAGCGGAATCTGTCAACGAGTGTGTTTACAGTAGCTGGTTAAGTCAGTCGATGTCAATAGTGCGTGCCGATGTTTTACAATGGGTGATAACGTTGAACAAAGAAGTTGTTAAAAATTTTGTGTTGCGAATGAAATTTCGTGTGCCGATGCATTGAAAATGTTGCAAAAGGCCTTTGGTGATAAAGCACTATCGAAAACCCGTGCGTATGAGTGGTACAAAGCCTTCAAGGAGGGTCGTGAAGTCGTCGAAGACGACTTGTTCCGGACGCCCATCGACGGCTTCGACCGCAGATAACGTCAATAAAATTAAGGAAATGGTGCTTGAAAACCGTCATACCAGCTTGAGAGACATAGCACATGAACTCGAGATATTCCACGAGTCCACACGTATGATTTTAATTGATATTTTGGGTATGAGAAAGGTGGCCGCAAGACTCGTTCCAAAAGAGCTTAATTTTCTTCAAAAACACTATCGCGAACAGGTCGCCTCGGACATGCTGGATCGCGCCAATTCCGATCCCGCATTCATGGAATGCATCATAACTGGTGATGAAACGTGGGTGTGCGAGTACGATATGCAAACAAGCTAGCAAGCATCGGAATGAGTGGGAAAAAACGAGCCGAAACCGAAAAAACCACGTCAAAGCCGCTCAAAAGTGAAGGTGATGCTCATTGTTTTCTTCGATATCCGTGGCGTGGTGCACTACGAATTCGTTCCAGAGGGTCAGACGGTAAACAAAGAGTATTACCTAGGCGTTATGAAACGTTTGCGTGAGCGTATCCGTAAGAAGCGGCCAAATTTGTGGGCGAACAACTCGTGGATTTTGCACGACGATAACGCGCCGTCTCACCGAGCTACGATTGTGACCGACTTTCTCGCCAAAAACTCAACGAACACGCTTGAACAACCACCGTATTCGCCGGTTTTGGCTCCCTGTGACTTCTTCCTCTTCCCAAAACTTAAATTGCCGCTCTGTGGCACCCGTTTTCAGTCGATTAAAGCCATAAAACAAACTTCGGCGCGTGAGCTGAAGGCCATCCCGGAAAGCGCCTATAAAAAATGTTTCGATGATTGGAAGTGCCGTTAGCATAGATGTATCGGAGCAAATGGAGCCTATTTTAAAAGCGACCCAATAAATTTTGATTATTAAACGTAAAAATGTTGTTTTAATTTAAAATTCCCGGTACTTTTTTGACAGACAGTAAATCCGGTGAATAAGGGGGCCATTCTATACCTGCGTGTGCAAACTTGGGATATCCTAAACCGATGACGCGTTCACCATAAACTTCGTTAATAGTTTTAAATACCTGTTGAGTTCTATGCGGCGTAGCACCATCTTGCATAAAATAATAATTCCTGTTTAATCCACGTTCCTTAGCAAAAAAAAAAATGTTGTAAGGATGTAACTTAATGAAATT
Organism: Chalcis sispes; assembly: GCA_949987625.1. NCBI lineage: Eukaryota > Metazoa > Arthropoda > Insecta > Hymenoptera > Chalcididae > Chalcis > Chalcis sispes. The sequence continues at coordinate 28,944,999 of OX465095.1, read as the reverse complement.
TTTTATTATTAATCTTAGTGTCTCTCGATTCAGTTTTAAAGCTGCTGTAGCTTTCCTTATTGAATCCGTTGGATTATTCTTGAAATGTTCTTCGACCTCGGCAACCTTATCTTCTGTTGTAACTGTGTATGAAGGACTAGAAAGATCATGACGACGATTGTCAAGAGTATAATAATTGATCAAGTTATCAATTACTCTGAGAAAGAAGTAAAAAAAAAAATTTGAAAACTTTATTAAAAAATGCGGTCATATGATAAAGTCAAATATAATTTTTTTTATTCTTATCTTCTAAGAGTATTTTGACTGGCTACTCTTTTACTTCCAAACTTAGTACGAAAACCTCTATACGCTTCAGTATAGTTTTTACCTCTAGAATAAAAGCACTCGATGAGATACACCTTTTCTTTGTTCGTAAGGTCACTCGTTTTAAGGGACACTTATTGCTCTTTATGGCGTCTCAATGGAAACTGACAACATTCTAGAATGTAGCTATGTGGGCTTAGTTTTATACGATATAGTAGAGGGGGAAAGAGATGCATATACTTTAGGCAATTTCCCATTTGTCACCCTATACATCCACTCTTCATGATCAGTCACAGTATGATGTAAGAAACCTTTTCTTTTTTGTCGTTGAAGCAGCTATTCACACGTGACAAGACGCCGTTCGACGTCTCTCGGTTTCAGATCGTACGGCACCTAAGATCCTTCCTTTTGTATCATTCCTACTGCTGTCAGACGTTTCGAAACTGTTGTTCGATCAACTCCTAATGCAACATCGGATTGCGTCTGGCATGGATCTTCAACAAGTAAAGTTTTTACCACTGCGTTCTCTATTCTGGACTTCAAAATCCCCTTTTTTAAATCGGTTAAACCAATCTCTGCATGTTCTTTCCGACAGAGCATGATCACCATAGGTTTCTACAAGAATTCTGTATGCTTTAGCTGCAGATTTCTTTTGAATAAAATAGTGCAGTGAAATTCCCCGCAAAAACGGTTTATTTGGCACGAAATTTGACATGTTTTACGCTACAAAAAGAAAATGTTCTTTATAGGTAAATGGAAAGACACGCACTGATTTTAAACATGGGTTATAGAACTTCAATATAGATGCATGATCATCTTGAATTATATACACAAAATTTTTGTACCGCCATCTGACGGTGAAATGGCGAGAACTTATTCACACTCCTAATACATGGATACAATGATCACACTTCTGATTGACAAGTACAATAATAATCTTTAATCGAATCTTTATCATTTTTAATGATTTTATTTTCGCTTAGTTCTACATAGGCAATTGACAATTAATGACGTGTTGCATTTTGTCATGGAGAATATAACCTTACTTTGAATTTTAACAGGGCAAAATTTTTTGTCTGTTACTAAAGCGTTGTTTAGCAACGTAACACAATTTTGATAAGAATTATAGATAAAAAAATGCTTAAGCTAAAGCTCGCACTATACTAATTCCTTGTCTCTCGAACTATCTCAAATTACGCTATCCTTCCCTTTTAACTGTAATGGTGGCACTGATGGGGAGCAATAATTTATGGAAAACCAAAAAGTTAGGGCTAAGAGCTATAGGATAGACGAGTATGGAAGATTTGACGGCTGGAGCAGAAGATAAGAGTGACGCGTAACGGCACTTACGTCGACGGCGTTGTAGCCAAACGGGCCTAACTGCATCACGCGCGCCGCTATGAAGAAGCGGAATATCGACAAACTACAGCAAAAAAAAGCCTCTCGACGAAAAAGAAAGTGAGTCTCCATAATACGAGGGTAGTCCCAAAAGTACCCGACCTGACTTATGAATACAGGTAGTTTTAAAAAAACAATTACTGAGATTGACAATACCACCTTTCAACAACTTAATGTGAAAAATTCATAACGGTACGTTTATTATTATTTTTTTTACAGACATCCAAAGTGAACGCTCTCAGTAAATTTGTAAATATGGAAAAAATCGGGCATCGTTATGTGATACAATACTTTCATTTAAAAGGTCTAAGTCCAACCGATATGAAAGCCGAGTTGGATTCTACTCTGGGAAAGTCTGCTCCTTTGTTTACAACGGTCAAATATTGAGTAGCTGAGTTTAAGCAAGGTCGTACGAGCTACCAAGATGAACACTGCAGTGGTCGACCAAGTGAGGTCACTACGTCAGAAATGTGAAGAAAATCCACAAAATGGTATTGGATGACCGTCGACTAAAAGTGTGCGAGATAGCAGACATGGCAGGCATTTCAAAAGTGCTGTACATCGCATTTTGACCGAAAATTTGGACATGAGAAAGCTGTGCGCAAGATGGGTGCCGCGTTTGCTCACAATGGAGCACAAACAGCAACGTGAGGATGTTTCCATCGAGTGTTTGACAATGTTTCGCAGCAATAAAGCCGAGTTTTTGCGTCGATTCATAACCATGGACGAAACATGGGTCCATCATTTTACACCTGAGACTAAGGAGCAGTCAAAACAGTGGACTAAAAAGGGAGAACCGGCTCCAAAGAAAGCTAAGACAGTTCAGACAGCTGGCAAGGTCATGGCATCCGTTCTCTGGGATGCGCGTGAAATAATATTTATTGATTATCTCGAAAAAGGAAAAACAATCAACGGCGCATATTATGCAGCCTTATTGCAGCGTTTGAGTGATGAAATCAAGAAAAAACGGCTTCATCTGACGAAAAATAAAGTGTTGTTTCATCACGACAACACACCAGTCCACACGTGCGTCATTGCGATGGCTAAAATCAATGAGTTAAAGTTCGAATTGCTTCCTCACGCACCTTATTCGCCAGATCTGGCTCCCTCGGATTATTTTCTGTTTCCGAATTTGAAAAAATGGCTCGGTGGCAAAAGATTTGCTAACAATGAAAAGGTAGAGTCTGCGGTTAATAGGTATTTTGAGGAGCTTGACGGTTCCTACTATAAAGCGTGTATTGAAGCTATTGAACATCGTTGGGAAAAGTGTATCGAACTGAAAGGAGAATATGTTGAAAAATAAAAAACATTTTCGCAATTTTTTTACTGTTCTCTTTGTCGGGTCGGATACTTTTGGGACTGCCCTCGTACCGCCATTAGAGAGTAACCGTTTCTTCGCAATTGTAGACTGTTTATAGAGTAGCTAGTTGTGCGGCGCGTTTTGTATTTGTTGGAGCGAATATATGTGCGAGAAATTGGTTTCGCGTCGCTTATTAAGTTTATACGATTCGATTGAGCGAGGTGAGTTGCACTAGGTGCAGTCTTATTTAAAATAGAGCTATTCCTTTTTCCTTGTCCTTCCGCATGTAGTGTGTGCCGCAGGTTTTCTTCCTCGAGCTCAAGCTAGAGATTGTTTTAATAATAGTTTTTTCGGCTTGATCATATCGTGAATCACCAAATCTTTTGTCTGAGACAGTAGTTAAGCCCACGCCGAGCCGGGGCAAATAGTGTAGTCAAGATTGTAATAAGTTTTCTGTTATTCGAGCTAGAGCTCGAAGTAGAATGCCGTGATACTTGCGAGCGCGACTGGCGCCCGTTATTGTTTAAGTGTAGAAACTTATTTTTATAATAATGTAGTTCGTATTCTTAATTTGTGTCGAAATCATTTGTACGCTGATCTGATCCCCTCAGCTGTTACACAATAATCCTGATCAATGTGGAATTCTACTTCTTTATTTTATGTGATGTTATCTTTAATATAACCCATTAACGCGCAAAAAGTCAGAATTTCTAGGTGATATTCAACCTTATCTTTTGAACGAAAAAAGCCAAAGATTTTAACTCAACTCATTTTATCTTACCATATTTGGGTATGCTTTTTTGATTTTCATGGTCTAAATTGCAATTTCATGCATTTCAAAAAAAATATGGCGGTTTTTTAGTGACAAGGTATCAAAAAAATGAAAAACAAAATTTTATCAAAATCGAAAAATCGTGAATTAATTAGAAATCTGACCTGAACGATGATTCTTAAAAGTTTCCGGGGTCGCTGATCACGAATCTGGCATCAGGTTTGTGAAATTCGAAGATGGCGACCCAATTCCAGGCATACGCAGTAGCAAAATCTATGAAATCTCCAAGAACTAACCTGAAGCTTTGCATATTATTTCTCCTCTGTTCGCTGCCAACTTCGACTTTCCTTGGCGTCTGTCGGTTTTCCGACGCGCCGACACATAGCGTTGCGTTGTGTGCGAGGCGTGCTGAGCGTAAGAGTAGGTTAAAGTTTCGTCTAGAATCTGGCTTCACTGGTAGCGTTTGGTCGCTAACTTCTATAACATGGAGCCTTCACATGGATCAGAGACCCTTTTTGCAGGTTGTTAGTTACATTGCACGAAGACTCTTTCTGTTTCATGATTTTGATATATATTTCCGAGAGGACTTTAGTTGCAAAATCAGATGTAGTCGCCTACCGACAGCCTGAGAACTACGCCTTATCCGGGCATTCCACGTAGGCAGGAAATTGGAATCATAGAATAGTGGATCCCGAATGTTGCTATTATTATACGAAAATAGCAAAAAATCTTTTGGGAGCTAGAGAATCTTTATGAAGTTTATTATTTACCTAATGTTCATTTACTGTAAAATTTTACCATCTTATATAATAAAATTCTTCACGAATACTTTTTGAATTTATAATTCCGGATATTCACGAATTCTTGAACTCTTTTTGCCGAGCTCTGCTTATTGGAATATTATAAAATATCGACAAAAGATTTGAAAATGCCTCCCAAACGAGAAAAGTCTGTTCGTAGTCACGAAATCTATGAATTCGATGATACTAACGATGATTTTGATAAAATAAATCAGATACCAAATCCAGATGATCCTGATGAATCTGATTCAGAAGGATCAGATGGTGGAGATACTGCAGAAGATATTAAAGAATATTTTGATCAGCATCCATACAGAAAAGTTTCCAAGACTTACACAGACAGTCAACGGAAACTACGACTACTGCTCAACTGATCCATTATTATCCTGCGAGGTAGTCAAGTCTACTATGTCACGGAATGCTTTCGAAGACATCAAACGGAGTCTCAAATGCTCGAAGTACAGAGATGAAAACTCTACTGATAAGGCATGGCGGGTTCGAGTCTTATTGAATAGGTTTCGAAGTAATATTCAAAAGTTTGGATATTTTGAAACAGCCCTATCTATTGACGAAATGATGGCGAAATCCTACGCCCGAACTAGTTTGAAGCAGTTCATTTGTGTTAAATCAATCCGATTCGGTTAGAAATTTTGGGGCCTCTGTACTTGCGACGGATTTTTATTAGATTTAGATTTGTATTGCAGCAAGGGTTCACAAGTAAACATTTTGAGTCAATGCTCTCTTGGTTAGAAAGTAGTAATGAATTTACTAGACCCTTTTTTCAAGAAAATATCTAATGCAGACATTTCCAAGTTTCATCTCTATTTCGATAATTTCTTGACCAATACTGATCTCGTTGTACATCTACTAAAATATGGTTTAAGATCCACAGGTGCAATAAAGGAAAATGGTGTGCCTATGTAGAATGAAATCAATAAGACAGCTCCAAGAGGTACTTCTATCGCGAAACATGATAAAAACAGTGGGGTCAACTACATTAGTGTTATGGACTCCAAGAAAGTGTCAATAATTTCCTCAGCTGCAGGTGTAACACCTTAATTATCCTGCAAGCGTTGTAGTGCTGCAGATAAGAAAAAAGTGGAATTACCTTTTCCAAATGTTTTCCATGTCTACAATAAATTTATGGGTGAGGTGGATTTGCATGACGGACACTGTAACAATATTTTGCCATGTATTCGTTCGAAGAAATGGACTTGGGTGGTTTTGATTAAGCTCATTCAAGCAGCAATCGTTAATACATTAGTCATACACAGTATGTCGGAAAAGTTCCCGAACTTTTGAAATAAAAAATCGAAAATTACATCTAAAGAAATTTATTCCAGTTAACTTTCAACATAGTCCCCTTCCCTAGATATACCCTCATTTGAGCGCTCCATGAGTGATTCGAAGGCTCTCTGGTACTCCTCTGAAGTTATCGCTGTGAGACGCTCGGTGCAAGCCGCTTGAATGCTCGGTACATCTTCAAAAAATCGTCCTTTCAAGGCCATTTTTAGCTTGGGAAATAGGAAAAAGTCGGCTGGAGCCAGATCTGGCGAGTATGGGGCGTGATTAATGCGTGGGATCTGATTTTCGGCGAGATAACGCTTCACAATCTTCGAAGAATGAGCAGGCGCCACGGTGTTCAAATTTCTCATCCATCATAGAGCTTGCACCGGGGTACTAAACACACGTTTACTTCAGCACGTCTATCTCGGCAACTATTGAACGGATACTGGTGAAAAAATTCTCAGACACTCCAGAGAGATGTAGCAACATAGTACCGGTGTCGTCCAAGAGGTGGCGCCACTCTCACAAGCGCTACAAAATAAGTTCGGGAACTTTTCCGACATACTGTGTATGACTTGAAGGAAAAATATTAGGAACAAGAGATTTTGCGATGGGTATCGCAAGACATTATCTGGATGTCGGAAAGCGTTATCGATCGAAATCGCACGATTTTTGTTATAAAAACACTGTGAAAAAATGTTCCTCTAATACATGTGCACTCAGGACCAGAAAGTATTGCCATACTTGTAAAACGTACTATTGTAAAAATTGTTTCAAAAAAGACCATATCCGAGAAGAATGAAAGGATTATAAAACAAACAAAAAAATCTACAAATTACAAAAAAACAAATAAAACTTGGAAAGTCCAATAAAATTCATAAAATTCAAAGCAAACAAAAAAAAATTAAATACAAAAAAAAAGAAAAGAATGTTGTGAAACCTGTTTCAGAAAAGAACATTTCTAAAAAGAATAAAAGAATCATAAAATAAACCAAAAATTTCTGCAACATACAACAAAATGAATAATAAAAATCCAAAAAGAACATAAAACTTTTAACAAAAAAAAAAAACAAAATATAAAAAAAAAAGACTCTTATCGTCCACCTCCACGTGGTTAGAGTTGGACAACGTTTATGAAAAACGGCAAACGGACGAAAGTAGCTTAGATTTAAGCGGCTACGCTAGATTTAAGTTGCTACACTGGAAGCCGCTACAAACTCATAAATTTTTCGATTTCACCAAATTCGTGATCAGCGACCCTAAAAACCCCTGAGTGACAAAGTTCAGGGCAGTTCTTGGAGATTTCATAGATTTTGCTACTGCGCATACGCGGAATTGATACTGCGCATCTTAAAATTTCACAAATCTGATGCCAGATTCGTGATCAGTGACCCCAAAAATCTCCAAGAATCAGAGTTTAGGTCAAATTTCTAATTAATTCACGATTTTTCAATTTTGACGCCATATTGTCGAGAGCAGACGCATATAATCGCTATTTTGGGATGGTTAAACGTAATCATAGTTGGTAAAAAAAAAATTTTCTTAAAACTCCACCCGTTTTGTTCAATTTTGTTCATGGTTTGATGTTTACTAGAATAGTTATTGGACACGAGGAAAAAATGATAAAATTTTGTTTTTTCATATTTTTTGTACCTTGTCACTAAAAAACCGTCATATTTTTTTTGTAATGCATAGAATTGCAATTTTGACCTCGAAAATCGAAAGAGCATACCCAAAAATGGTAAGATAAATGGGTTTGGTTAAAATCTTTGGCTTTTTTCGTTCGAGAGATAAGGTTGAAAATCGCCTAGAAATTCTGACTTTTTGGGTGTTAATGGGATAAGATGGTGATAATCGTATTTTAGAAGCATTGTAAGTGAAGCGATGTAAATTTTCTATACTCGAAATAAAAAATGAAGTACATCATCTTTGTCTAAGATTACATATTCACCTCCTCTTAATCGTAAGCCTTCCCGTTCTACAAGAGTTTATTATCTAGCTATTATTATTTAGTTATTTATTATTATAAATTGCATTCGTAATTAATTAAGAGTTAATAAAACCTTGTTTGATCAAAATCAAAGGTTATTTTCTTTAATTTATTTAAAGTAGACGAGAAAGTAAAAGAAAATATTACTTTCATTATTTAAAGATAAAATAATGGCACAATAGCTGATGAAAGTAACTTCTTTTTAAACACGACCTCCATGCGTGTTCTACAGATCAGAAATTTCACTCTAAAGCAAAAAACAGAAAAAATTTTGAAAAAAAATGTAAAAATCTATCTAAAGAATTTAAATCTAAAAGAATTTTAAAAATGTCATCATTCTTAACAAACCAAAAAAATCCTATGTACTTCAGTAAAAAATATGGTTTATGAAAAACGTGTTTAAAGTTATAAGTAATAAAAAACCATGATTTTTTACCTTTAATATTTAAAAAAACTATTAAACCAGAAAAATAAATTTGTTCAAAATAAATTTATAAGATGTTACTACCACTTAAGTTCCCTGTAGGTCGTCTGATTTTATTTTGTTTAGGTTACAATTGATTGTCTTAAAAGTTAAATGTATTTTAATTTTTAGCTAATTTTTCTTTCAGTATTTTCTTTATTTTTATTTTCTAATTATTCGAGACAAAGAAAAAAAAATTCTTATCGTTTATTTTTTCTATATGCGTTTTGATCATAGAGAAAAAAATTGTTCTACTCATATATTTATTTTTTGCTTCATTAATGATACATATTTTTGATTTATCCATCACTTTATTTAATTATTCAAAATAATTTTGTTTACTCTTAGTATCTATTCTCTTTAGTTTTTATCTATGTCCATTTACTCTATTATTTGTGTAACGTCGGTACACGACCTTCGTTTTTTTCCTGTGTCAGCAGATAAGTCTTTTCCCTGGTTTTCTTGCCCTCGCACGCCAATGGGAAAGATGCGCGTCGATCGTATCGACCGCCCGCATCGATCTATACCTAAGTGCTCCAACACAAGAAAGCCTCCCTCCACAACCTACTTGATGCACTTTCCACTGATTCCAGCTGTTGTGAAATCTAACCTAAGCGTGGGCCAAGAGTCAACGAGTTTTCCCGGAACACAAAAAAAAATGGTACATGCACTTTACTCTAGCAAGAAATGCCAGGTTGAACACGTGCACGTCAACTCGGAGCCCAAAACAATAAAAATGTCCCATAGATACTCTTTTTTCTACACGTAGTTTTTCCATTTAAAATGTATCTTTTCTTACTCAAACTCTTCCTCCGTAATACACTGTAACGTTATGCAAAGAATGACAAATATTCTTAAATTATTTTATTGCAATAATTATCGCGTAATGTAACGGTAACCTTACCGATACACCGAACAGGTAGCGCCATAAAATAATAAATAGGACACTAGGAAGATCTCGGTAAATAAATTGTGTAACTGTTTTTAAATTAACGATATATTAAATAATATTTAAACAATATAAGAATTGCAATGTTTAACAAAAAGAATAGAAACTGCGATTTCCAAAAATGACACTCAAGGCATATTTTCAGACGTTATGTAAAATAATTTAATTGAAAAATGTTTTCAATCACGAAATAAAATTGTTACACAAAACAATAATGCCTTTTTATGAAAATCCGAAAAGAAGAAAAATAAATATAAAAATTACGTACAATTACTTTCTCAAATAATATTTGAGAAATTGTACATCGGCAAGAAACTCGCGCGCAATGTTTACATTGGGCAAGCTCATCGATGTACACTAAGAGGACCCGAAATTACCAGGGTCCTGTCACGGTCGCCATTTGTGACGTAGGCACCACGTCGTAGCCGATTTAGCTACGTGCGCCCTGAGTGCCTTGCATAAAAAAATTTATAATTCAAAAATAATGTCTCAATCTCTCTCTCTCTCTCTCTCTCCCGCTTTTTATATTGCGAAGTTGCAGGCCGGCCGCCCGCGACTGTCTCCCAGCCGACGGAGGCCTATCGCTTCCCCAGGGCAGGGAAGTGGCAATTCCTCGCCACCCTCAACGCAAAACCACCACCACGCGCTCTCACTCTCTCTCTCTCTCTCCCGCTCTCGCTATTTCGCACGAATAAATGAGGCGCTTACTCTTGCGATTCACGAAGCTCATTCGCTTGCAGTTGAGCTCCTGGCAGCTTCCTCTGGCACCGCTGCACCTCGTTCCTGCAGCTAGTCCTCCAGAGAAGGGCCGCCGAATCTCGCTGAGATCTCGCCTCGATGTTCACTGTCTCCGCCTCACCCTCGGCTTCTGAGATAGCGGTGGCAACCTCCGGTCGCCTCCCGCCAACTCTCGACTCCTCGTCCCACGGCTTACTTCTTCGCTGCTCTTCCTCGTCTTCGCTCTCCTTCCCTCGCACTCTCTCACGACTTCTTCCTCACTCTCTCTCTCTCGCACACCTTCACCCTTGGCTTCACTCGCGACGCTCACTCTAATCAAAGAGGAACAAAACTATCTTCACCGCGGGACTTATTTCTCCGTCCTCGCAGGAACGCGCAGCGAAACTCACTCTCTGGAGACCACCGCGTAACTGCCGTTACGCTCGCTCTTCTCTCCCCTTCCCTCGCGGCTCCCAAAATTCCTCGTCGATCGTCACCGTAAGTTCGAAAATCGCGTGATTTTCGAACGTTGCCGGCTTTTGGGAAAAATCCGCATTTTCGCGGCTAAACAGACTTACACAAGCTGGCAACCTGGAGACGGTCGCGCAAGAATGTAAACACTTACATTCTTCGTCGACGACCTATGACGGATTCTCCGTTACAAACTTGAGATCAAGTTCACCAGATATGTCACAGTAAACAATACAGCAGTAATCTAGAAGAGGGAACAGGAGTGACTCAATTAGATGCTTACAAAGGGAGAAATTGGTACTCAGCCAAAAGCAGTTTAGCCTGTACAATAGACTGTTTTCTCTGCGACCAATATGAGCAACATGCTCTTTCCAGGTAAGTTTAGAATCAAGATTTACACCAAGGTTGCGCACCGATTGTTCAAAGAGTATGAGCGTACTGTTGACATATACTCCCTTGGTGGGCATATCCTGGAGCTTATTAATGTAGTAGTAAGAGCCAAAGATTATAGATTTGGTCTTGCTAACATTCAAGTGCAAATGATTTGTAACAGCCCATTGTAATACTAGATTAGCATGTTTACTGAGAAAATCAACTTTATGCTCCAATTCCGACAGTGGAAATTGGACATAGATCTGCAGATCATCAGCGTATATTAAATGACGAATAGTACGATCAAATGAATGAGAGACGTCATTAATATATATGAGAAATAATAGAGGTCCAAGAACAGACCCTTGTGGTACACCAGTATTAAGTTTCAGGAATGATGACGGTTTGCCATTACGGTCCAGAACCGCCTGCTGTCTATCCGTGAGGTAAGATGCAAACCATCTGATTGCAGACGGTGATAAATCATATTTGATCAATTTTTGCAGTAGGGTGACATGGCAAACCTTGTCAAAGGCCTTGCTGAAATCAAATAGTAGCAGTAATGTTACCCAGCGCTTGTTCATACCTGTCCTGATATCATCTGTGAGTTTAGTTAAAGCAGTCTGTGTGCTGTGGCCAGTTCGAAAACCTGTTTGAAAAGGATCTAAAAACTGCCGAATACTAAAATAATTATATAGCTGCTGATGCACGAGTCGTTCCAAGACTTTAGACAGGTACGACAGTAATGATATAGGCCGTATGTCATCCATGACCCTAGGAGAGGCAACTTTATTGATAGTTGTGATGAGTGCTTTCCTCCAGATAACAGGCACGTAGGATTCACACAGAGAGTCATTGAATAGACGACACAACAGTGGGGCAATAACTGGGAAGGCAGTAGCTATAAGCAACTGTGGGATGCCATCGTACCCACGTGCCTGGGAAGAAGATTGATGCACCGCACCTCTAACATCTTCTACAGTGACTGGATAAAAGTCGAAAAGGGGTTTAAATGTCAGATTGTCATCTAGAGAGTCAAGAAAGGAGTCAATGGTAGGAACCTCTGGGTCAAATGCCTCACTAGCAAAAAAAGATTTAAGGTCTTCAACAGGAAAAGAATGTTGAGAGCTAGTGGGGGTAGGACAGATGCCAAGATGGTGCAGTTCCTTCCATATCTGAGTAGGTTCTGAGAGAGAAGTGAGTCGGTCGTGATAATATAGCTGTCTAGCGGCTTCAGTCTGTTTTAAGAAGGTGTCACGAACTGTTCTGTATTGTCGGAGATCAGTAGATAGTCTAGTGCGTTTGTATCGTCTGTATAGTCTATCTCTGTCTCACAAGAGTTCAAGAATAGCGGGAGTAAACCATGGACGATGAGCTTTCCTCTGTTTGATAGTTTTAAGCGGAAGAAATGAGAGAGAGAGAGAGAGAGAGAGAGAGAGAGTGAGAGTGAGAGTGAGAGTGAGAGTGAGAGTGAGAGTGAGAGTGAGAGTGAGAGTGAGAGTGAGAGTGAGAGTGAGAGTGAGAGTGAGAGTGAGAGTGAGAGTGAGAGTGAGAGTGAGAGTGAGAGAGAGAGAGAGAGAGAGAGAGAGAGAGAGAGAGAGAGAGAGAGAGAGAGAGAGAGAGAGAGAGAGAGAGAGAGAGAGAGAGAGAGAGAGAGAGAGAGAGGGGCAGACCCGAGTTAGAGGAACTAAGTAAAATGAATGCTAGTACATCCACGAAAAAATTGAGAAGATATGTACGACATTAAAGTGAATCCAGGTTTTGGATATCGTATGATAAACTTTATCGCAGTTCCTTTAGCTACTTCAAACGTTGTCATTTATATAGTGTGCAAATCTCAAGTGAAATTTACGGATAGTGGTAAGCATAGTTGGGGATTCACAATAGTAGTGTTTTGTAAAAATTGTTTACAGATTGAGATACCTAGTAGTCCATTTATTGAAAAAGGGCTGTAAAATAAACCGTATAATTGTAATTTTCATGCGATTACTTCGAATTGGTTTGCACAGAATATAAAGCTTTGTGCTTTTATGGAATTACCTCGGCCTATGCATCTCTTATTCTATGTTAAGGTTGTCAAAAGAATCGCAACTATAACTTATCTAGTTTCCAAAAACAGTACGATGAGAACAGTAAAAGATGAGACAACTATTTCTATTGAAAAAAGGAAAAATGGGATTATGGTATCAGACGATGGTTCGTAGAGAAAACGTGGGTTTATGTCTTTATTCGGCATAGCAACTTTTATTGGCAATTGCAGTTTAAAAATCATAGACTGCGTAGTGAAGTCAAAATTCTGTAAGGCGTTCGAGTTCTGGAAGAATAAAGAAGATACTAAAGAATATGCAGAATGGGCAGAAAATCATAAAGATAAGTGCGATATGAATCACGAAGGATCAGCAGGAAAAATGGAGGTCAACTTAGTTGTTGAGAAGTTTTAGCGGACCAAAGCTTTGCATCAGATAAAATACACCCATTGCATTGGTGATGGTGATTCTTAGACTTTCGAAGGCATTACTGATGCTAAGCTCTATGAGAATGTCACAGACCTCAAGAAACAGTGTGTGGGTCACATTGGAAAGCGAATAGATACTCGCCTACGAAATTTGAAAAGGAATACATGAGGTCTCGGTGGTAGAAGTAAATTGGCGGGAAAACTAATAGATGAACTTTCTATTTATTATGGCATAGTTATTTGTAGAAACTGTGATTCAGTTGAAAATATTAGAAATAGTATATGGGCTTTACTCAATCATAAATTATCTACGGATGCCAAACCGCTACACGATACATGTCTGACCGGACAGAGCTCATGGTGCTCATAGCAAAAGGCTAAGCTACGAATAGTTTGGCTGAGTATAAACCAGCTCTTCTAATAAAAGTTTATAAAGTTATCAAGCCAGCCTACGAAGAATTGACCAACGATCTTCTTACTTAATGCAACGGTGGTTATACTCAAAACTGCAATGAAAGTTTTATTTTAACTGTGTGAGTATTGATCCCAAAATCCATTTCTACCGGTAAAACTGTGTTGGATATAACTGTGGATATTGCAGTTTGCGTGTACAATAACGACTTTGCTTCAATTTTGCACATAATTAAAGCGATGGATTTACAAATTGGCCCGAGCAGCTATGAAATATGCTTGGAGATTGACAAACAGCATATGAAACTTGCAGAGATCGCTATCTAAAGCTGGAAAAAAGTGAACGATTGCTTTAAAATCCAATGTAAAAGAAATGGAAGAGCAAGATACCAATTTAGAAAGCCAATTATATGGAGCAGATATTGTGGATTAAATGTATTGCAAAATTTTTCATGATTTTCTATAATTTAAAACTTTTAACATGTTTATCCCAAAACTACATATTTTAAGTTGGCTGCCCCCATAACCCGAACAATTTTTAATCAATTTACTTCAAATTTTAACAAGATCTTTAAAAATATATTGTTTAAGTAAGTACGTAGAATTCTTCTTCCATGGCATAGTTCTTTTGTTATTAACAATTTTCTGACGATTTTTTCTGCGAACTTTGTAAGTTTGACTTTGGAAGTGCGCCTTTCGGCTGAAAATCAATATATCAAAAAAATCTTACGCAATTCTCTAGCTGTTGTTTTGTACAATAAAAAAAAATTTAATAACTCATCATAATTCAAAATTTACAGGAGCTGTTGGTACGGTCGTGGACCCTTCCAAAATAAAGAGGTCATCTAAGAAACGCTGCACAGCCGCCATTTTCCAATTATTTATTTTATAAAAATTATGTTTTCTAGTTAATCATGTGTACAATAAACTTCTGTCTTGTTAATCTCAATTTACTTTATATTTTTCCTTAAAAAAAAAAAAAATCACAAAAATGCCTACTTTTTCAGCTTCTGGAATGGTCTAAGGCCTGAACTCGTTCTATATTTTCTTATCTATTTAGTTCTTTGGAATTATATCTTATTGTTTTGGTTCGTACCATTACATTATATAGAATTTAATTGAAAAATGTATAACCTTAACCTTTAGACCTTTAGACCTTTTTAACTTTTAACCTTTAGACCGCCGAGATTTAAAAAAAATGAAAAGTTGATTTTTCCCATATAAAAGTGTTCCGAGACCTACTAGGTTGGCCCCAATCAAGGATGGATGTGTGCGAGTCAGAAGTTGACGCGGTATGGCGTTATCCCGGCGGTCTAAAGGTTAATTGAAGAAAATCTTGGCTATGTTTTCTCCGCGCAGAGTTAAAATTAAAACAGATAAGAAAAAAATCATTACGAAATCTACTAATTGTAAGTGACATTTTAATAAAAAGAATTCATTTAAATGGGATTTCACTATCTTTTGCAATTATGACATGTATACAAAATATACGTGATTTTTGTTGCAATAACTTATTTTGTTTGTCGTTAATTTAAATTACCTATTTTGCTTTTTTTTCCGTTTTAATTTACCTAATTTTAATTGCTTATTTTGTTTATTTAGCGGTTTTCCGATGCATTGAAGGGTAGAAAAATATTTAAAAATTATACTGTCTGTCAAAAAAGTACCGGGAATTTTAAATTAAAACAACATTTTTACGTTTAATAATCAAAATTTATTGGGTCGCCTTCAAAATAGGCTCCATTTGCTCCGACACATCTATGCCAACGGCACTTCCAATCATCGAAACATTTTTTATAGGCGCTTTCCGGGATGGCCTTCAGCTCGCGCGCCGAATTTTGTTTTATGGCTTCAATCGGCTGAAAACGGGTGCCACGGAGCGGCAATTTAAGTTTTGGAAAGAGGAAGAAGTCACAGGGAGCCAAATCTGGCAAATACAATGGTTGTTCAAGCGTGTTCGTTAAGTTTTTAGCGAGAAAGTCGGTCACAATCGTAGCTCGGTGAGACGGCGCGTTATCGTCGTGCAAAATCTACGAGTTGTTCGCCCTTAAATTTGGCCACTTCTTACGGATACGCTCACGTAAACGTTTCATAACGCCTAGGTAATACTCTTTGTTTACCGTCTGACCCTCTGGAACGAATTCGTAGTGCACCACGCCACGGATATCGAAGAAAACAATGAGCATCACCTTCACTGATTTGAGCGGCTTTGGCGTGGTTTTTTTGGTTTCGGCTCGTTTTTTCCCACCCATTCCGATGCTTGCTGGCTTGTTTGCATATCGTACTCGTATACCCACGTTTCGTCACCAGTTATGATGCATTCCATGAATGCGGGATCGGAATTGGCGCGATCCAGCATGTCCGAAGCGACCTGTTTACGATAGCGTTTTTGAAGAAAATTAAGCTCTTTTGGAACGAGTCTTGCGGCCACCTTTCTCATGCCAAAAATATCAATTAAAATCGCACGTGTGGACTCTTGGGATATCTCAAGTTCATGTGCTATCTCTCTCAAGCTGGTATGACGGTTTTCAAGTACCATTTCTTTAATTTTATCGACGTTATCTGCGGTCGAAGCTGTCGATGGGCGTCCGGAACGAGGCAAGTCTTCGACGACTTCACGACCTCCTTGATGACTTTGTACTACGCATACGCACGGGTTTTCGATAGTGCTTTATCACCAAAAGCCTTTTTCAACATTTTTAATGCATCGGCACACGAAATTTCATTCGCAACACAAAATTTTAGACAAATTCTTCGTTCAACGTAATCACCCATTGTAAAAAATCGGCACGCACTATTGACATCGACTGACTTAACCAGCTACTGTACTGTAAACACACTCGTTGACAGATTCCGCTCAAACTTGGCATAGTCATTAAGGACAGTTGTACTAACCTAGAAAAAAAAATTCAGCCTGCCTAAATTGCCCCGCCAGATTTAAATCGACAATTCCCGGTACTTTTTTACAGAATGTATATAGATGACGTCACAATTGAGTCCAGCCATTGTATCTACGACAATATGAGTTTTTATAAATTTAGAGTAATTCATTACAAAATAAAAGATTCCAGCAATAAAATTGTATAACGTATAAATAATTAAACACTGAGTATCACAATAAATAAGAAAAGACTGAGTTTGTTGAACAGTCAAGAATACACGTACAATAAAATATTACGCGGTTGTACCGTAACTTTCTCGGCTACTACGTGTTCGAGCACATTGCCGCGAAATTGATAAATGAGTTGCACTATAATAATTAATATGTACGAATTTCATCAATCTTTTTAAGTTAGTCTGTAGAAACCTCCGTGAATAATCATAATAAGAAAAAGAAAAATGGTTGCCCACGTAGTGAAAAAATTGCGTCTGTTTAACAAGTGCAGTACAATAATGACTACTCCGTTTCGAAAAAGAATAATGTCGTATTGAGAGTTAAATAGCCATAGAGCAATATGCACGTCTTTCCATTGTCATAACGATACCTGAATGGTCAGTGAGCTCACGAGCGGAAAAGGTATGAGCGACGTGGCGATTCGGAATTGATCTGTAAGCGTGCAAATGGAAAGAGCATGAGATGGCCAATATTAATTAGATTTTGGGAGCCGTCACCCCAATATTAAAGACTTTGTAAATGCAAAATGAGTGCTGTTACGAACGTGCTCAATTACCAATAAAAAAATATTTTTCTATTTTACCTAATCAAGGAAGTGCGCGTTTATTTTTCAATAGAACGTTTTTTTAATACTTCTCGAATTCTCGTACGGTTTTCGTGCGTTCGTGCGTCTATTTTATTTTTTTCTTTTCATTTTCTTTCCGTCGTAGCGATGAAAAGCTGTATCAGCCAACTTCTTCAATTGGTACTAACGAAAATACCGTTAAGGCATAACTTGGCCAGTCAGTGGCTCTTAGGATCCTTTCTAATGCTATTTCCCAATTTCTTTTCTTACTTAATAGTCCTCTGCACTATCTACAAGCACGTTAGTCCTAAAACCTCAAAGAATCATCGATGTGTGTTCACCTATCGATGTATACATCTACGTATTTGCATCTAAGCGTATGTACGAGGGCGGTTCAATAAGTACCCGTGTTTGACGACAGAGAGCGTTCCTGAGGGAAGATGGCATTATCATCGTGTGCTGCCATCTATCAAACGACGGTAAAACAAATTTCAGAGTGATTGATAAGTTAGTTCGGATTTGGCAGCCATTCGAGTAAGACGTGTTTCCTGATTTTCGCTAAGTTGGAAAAAGAGCAGTATCGTTCAGTAATTCGCTTTTTGCTTTTGGATGGAAAAAAATGTGAGGAGATAGAAGCAAAGTTGGATGCTGTTTATGGGGAACTTTGCCATCTATGACCACAGTAAGATATTGGTTTAACAAATTTAAACGTGGGCGAACATCCGTTTTTGATGAGGATCGACCAGGACGCCCGGCAGACGTGGTTACCAAAGAAATCATTCAAAAAGTCTACGACACGATTCTCGCCGATTGACGAACGAAAGTGCGCGAAGTAGCAGAGGCCGTAGGTGTGTCAACCGGAACGGCAATTAATATTTTACATGATAAGTTGGCGATGAAAAAATTGTCGGCCTGATGGGTGCCGCGATTGCTCACGATGGACAATAAGTGGATGCGGCTGTTAACTTTAAAGCAGTGTTTGGAGCAATTTAAGCGAGATCCGAAGGAGTTGTTGCGTCGAGTTGTCACTGTTTATGAAACCTGGATTCATCATTACACACCAGAAACTAAGCAACAATCAAAACAATGGATTTCTCCCGGTGAATCTGCTTCAAAGAAGGCGAAGACGGTCCCATCGGCCGGAACGGTCATGGCGACGATTTTTTGGGATGCGAACGGCGTCATCCTCATTGATTTTTTTAGAAAAAGGAAGAGCAATCACTGGACAATACTACAGTGAGTTATTTGACCGATTCGACAAAAAATTGAAGGAGACACGGCCGCATTTGGCGAAAAAAAAGGTGCTGTTTCACCATGATAACGCATCAGCGCATTCATCCGGAGTTTTCGCCGCCAAACTGCATGAATTGCGTTATGAATTTCTGCCGCATCCCGCTTATTCACCCGAACTGGGATTTAAAAAATGGCAGAAACGTTAGGAGAAGTGTATCTTTCTGAAAGGGGACTATGTTGAAAAATAAAAAAAAATTTTTTGAAAAAATGGTGTCTTCATTTCTAACACGGGTACTTATTGAACCGCCCTCGTACGTCTGTACGGGTATGTAAGCGTATACCACAGCACTACTTCTGTTAGACCCGACAATCTACATTTTAAAAAGCAGTCTGCAATTTTAGATAAAAGATCCCTCTACCTTAATGAAGGAGTTTCTATTACTGATTGTTCTTACCTCATTTATTCTTTTTTCTTTCTCCAACGCTACCTAGATCTAATACGATGTACTCTACACATCTAAGCGTTTATGTCTGATTATTGATACGTCTTCACGCGCGCTTGTGTGTATGTCACAGCAGTAAGCCGTATCTGTAATCTGATGTGTTACCTAAATGTTTTGAAGATAAAAAATTTTCTACAAAGAAAAAGCTGATGCTGTTCTTGCTAAACCCTCCTCTTATCTCTTTTTTTTCTTTTGACGCTTCAAAAAAAAAAATTATAATTTTTAAAATTATTTTCTTGATAGAGCCTGTCAAAATCCTTCTATACCAGGCTGTTCAATGAGTTTTGCGGTTCGATAAGAAAAACACAATTTCATGGTTTAAAATACACTTTATTATTCAGTATAGTCTCCCTGAACATCAATACGCTCGTTCCAACGAGATTCCAATTTATGAATTCCATTCCTAAAGTGAGAATCTGAAAGGGCTGCAAAATACGCTTCCACATCTGTTATGACCTCAATTAATGAAAAATGCTTTCCACGCATGAATCTTTTAGGTCTGGAAACAGATGAAAGTTGTTAGGGGCCAAATCTAGTGAATACGGTGGATGCTCCAACAATTGGAACTTCAATTCATGAATTTTAGCCATTGTCCAAATACTCTTGTGACACGGTGCATTGTCCTGATGAAAAAAGATTTTTTTCTTCTGCAAACCGGGTCTTTTTTCACGAATTTTTTCCTTCAGCTGGTCTAAAAGGATAAAATAATATTCAGAATTTATTATTTTACCAGTTTGCAAGTAATCCACAAACAAAATTCCTTTCGCCTCTCATAAAACTGATGCTAACACCTTCTTGGCCGATTTCTGGACACGAACTCGTTTCGGAGTCAAAGAACCAGGTTCACACCACTCTTTAGCCTCTTGTTTTGATTCAAGATCATGGTGATAGCCTCAAGTCTCATCCATAGTCATGAATCGACGCACAAAATCCACTTTATCCTTTCGAAAACGCTCTAAATGTTGCTGAGAAAGTCGCATTCGAATGCGTTTTTGTTCCATTGTTAGCGAATGCGATACCCATTGTGCACACAGCTTTCTGAAACCCAATACTTCAGTCAAAATATTGCTTACTCTGCCCAATGAGATGCTTAGGGCTTCTACTAAATCTCTTTCAGTCACTTGAAGATCTTCCAATACGATATCCTGTATTTTTTCTACGATTTCTGGTGTTGTTGCTGTTTTTGCACGTCCTTGACGTAGATCGTCTTCAAGGCTTGTACGACCACGTTTAAATTCAGCAACCCATCTTTCTACTGTACTAATCAAAAGCGAAAAGTCCTTATACACTTTTAACATTAGTTCATAAATTTCCTTTGCTTTTAAACCTTCCAAAAATAAAAATTCAATCACTGCACGATACTTGATTTTTTCCATTGTAAAAGAATACTGTGACACGTCGATACTAAATGGCTTGTAAACAAAGAATGAATTGACAGATTAAAATGAAACTTCACATACGTTCATATGAAGAGTGTATCAACAAAGCAAAAAAAAATTTAGGCTAGTAGCAACACCCTCTCTTATCGAACCGCAAAACTTAATGAACAGCCTGGTATATATATATATATATATACATACATACAGGGTGCGTACGGTATTTGAGGACATGCATAAATGTGACTATAACTTCGCGAATTTTTTTTTTTATTTTTTTTCCTTTTCAGATAAGAAATGGCGGACTACAATATCACTCAAGAAATGAAGAGACATGCTGTCATCGTCGCTATATGTGCGAACCATACAGATTTAGAGATCTCTAATTTTCTTATTTGCGCCCGTTCATTCGTGCATAAGGTTCGCCGTAAATTGGAAGCATCAGGAGGTGATACAGAATCGGTTGCTAAACGCAAAAAACACGAACAACGTTCTGACACTGTCCTATCTGCAGAATTTTTAGAGCAAGTGCAAGCGATCATTGACGAGGACCCTTCAAAATTAATGAGGGTCCTTGCGAGTGAGCCTCATGTTTTTGAGCGCCTTATTCGTAGAGTTGTCCACGAAGACCTTCGGTATAAGTCTTACGTGATGCGCAAAGGACAGTTCATGTCGGAACGAACACGGGAACAGAGAGTTCTCCTATCAAAACGTCTTTTAAACGAAATCAAACACCCTGAGGCGCCCAAAATGTTACGGTTTTTTTCCGACGAAAAAATTTTGACCAAAATCAAAAGACCAATCGCAGAAATGACAGATGGCTATGTTCAAATCCTACGGAGGTTCCTGTTGTTATGCACACAAAATTTCCAGCCACTGTTATGGTTTTAGGTGTTGTCAGCAACGAAGGACATGTTCTGCCACCACACTTTTTTACTCAAGGACTTCGAGTGGACTCTGCTGCATACATCGAGGTTTTGGAGACGGTAGTGAAACCCTGGATAGACAATGTAAGCGGAGGCAGACCGTACATTTTTCAACAAGACTCTGCTCCTTCACATAAAGCGATAGTGACACAAGATTGGATGGCCGAAAATTTTCATGACCACATAACACCGAACCTATGGCCACCTAGCTCCCCAGACCTTAATCCTTTGGATTATTACGTATGGGGCGTAGTTGAGCGTGAGACCAATAAGCGTCTTCATAACACCACTTCTCCGCTGAAGACTGCTATTAATGCCGTTATGGTCAATATGAACAAGGAGCATTTGATTCGGGCATGTAATCGTTTCCGGACCCGGATCGAAGAGGTTATTGCTGCTAATGACGATTTTATCGAATAACTTTATAGCCATATATTAATTTAACGTTGTATAAGAAATTCCTAAAATTTCATTAAATTTTATTAAAAATACAAGCGTATTAATTTTACTCTCAAGTCGTCCTCAAATACCGTACGCACCCTGTATATAACACATCGTTCAATAAGTCCCGAGTCTAACAACGAAAACAACATATTTTTTCAAAAATTATTTTTATTTATCAATGTAATCTCCTTTTAAAGTGATACAATCTTTCCAACGCCTTTCCAACATTTCTATACCATGTTTATAGAAGGATTTATCCTTTGCTTCAAAATAGGCTTTAGTTTCGGCAATGACCTCCTCATTCGAGCCAAATTTTTTTTCCTGGAGTATTTTTTTGAGATCAACAAAGAGCCAGTAGTCGCTAGGGACTGAATCTGGCGAATACGGGGGGCGGGGAAGCAAATCAAAGCTCAATTCGTTCAACTTTGCCATTGTTTTCATGGACTTGTGGCATGGTGCATTGTCTTGGTGAAAAAAGATTATCTTCTTCTTCATGTCCGGTTGTTTTGCTGCGATCTCCTCCTTCAAACGTACCAACAAGTCAATATAATAATCACTGTTGATCGATTTACTTTTTTCCAGGTAGTCAATGAAAATCACGCCATGTGTATCCCAAAAAACAGACGCCATGACTTTGCCAGCAGACTGCTGCGTTTTTAGACGCTTTGGGCGGCTTTCGCCAGCCATGCGCCACTCAGATGATTGCCGATTCGACTTCGGAGTGAAATGATGTATCCATGTTTCATCCATGGTCACGTATCGACGCAGGAAATCCTTTTGATTGCGAGTAAATAGCGATAAACAGCTCTCTGAATCGTCGACTCGTTGCTGTTTTTGTTCCACTCAAAGCAATCGCGGCACCCACTTGGAGAAAACCTTTTTTATGCTCAATTTTTCATGAAGGATTGTAAATACGCTTCCAGATGATATCTGTGTCATTTCTGCAATCTCACGGACCTTTACTTTGCGATTTTCCATTACAATTTTTAACACTACACTCACATTTTCCTGTGTAACGGCTTCCAGTGGCCTACCCGAACGTTCCGCATCGTTTGTGTCCGTACGACCACGTTTTAACTCAGCATACCAACGACGAATCGTTGGTTTGGATGGAGAGGAGTCCGGGTAATGTTTTTCAAGCCATTGCTGGACTTCTACGGTGTTTTTACCCATTGAAAAACAATTTTTTATCAACACGCGAAACTCGCTTTTTTCCATTTTTCAAACAAATTACAAAGTGACTTTACTCTAACCTCGATAACTCTGCTGTCTGTGATCCGATTGACGTGAAATTTTTACACGTTTCATGTAAAGGTTCGAACTCTATGGAAACGTGGCCAGTTTGGTACTACTAGCACCATCTCTGGGTTAGTCGCGGGACTTATTGAACGATGTGTTATACATATGTATCTATGCCAATTGGCACTTTTGAGGACATCTATAGATAATATTAAAAACAGTATAGATAGTATTGAAAACAGTTTAGATTGGTATAGCTTGATGATTTAATACCACATAATTAATTTTAATGTTATCTATATTATAGATCGTTATCTATAGCGAGTTCCCTAAATTTCTTTCCCTAAATTAGTACTTATAGGGACCTTCTTAAAATATGCTACATTTATTTTATGAAAGTGATATGAATTAATACAGGTGTAGTACGTTTTTTCAAGCTCATTGTTAAGACAAATGTTGCATTTTATAAGAACTCGCCGATTTTCACGACGCAAATAAACTGTCAAAAATATACCTAAGGTGCATAAAACGATGAACAAAAAGTCATTTTCTTCTCTACTTTCACTCATTATGTGGACAATGAGTAAATAAACCACACCCTGCTCTGTAAATGCTACTAATATTTTAATTATCGACTGTAATAATTACTAACTAATTTTAAAACCTAAAACACGAAAAAAAGATTAATCACAATTAAATGTTGAAATTTTAGTTTAAATTATTACAAAAAAATCACAGTTATGTATTTAATATACAGTTTGACCCT